>VXAA01004497.1:307531-337994 GCA_013399115.1 Anseranas semipalmata
CCTTCGTGCTGCGGGCCCTGCGCATCGCCCTGGTGGTCTGCCTCTACTGGTTCACCTCCATCACCATGGTCTTCCTCAACAAGTACCTGCTGGACAGCCCCTCGCTGCGCCTCGACGCCCCCCTCTTCGTCACCTTCTTCCAGTGTGCCATGACGGCCGCCCTCTGCATGGGCCTCAGCCTGGGGGCTGCCTGCGGGCCCCGCTGCCCCAGCCTGCCCGCCCTGCGCCTCGACCCCAAGGTGTCCCGCAGCGTCCTGCCCCTCTCCGCCGTCTTCATCGGTATGGTCACCTCCAACAACCTCTGCCTCAAGCACGTCGGTGTGGCCTTCTACAACGTGGGGCGCTCGCTCACCACCGTCTTCAACGTGCTGCTCTCCTACCTGCTCCTCAAGCAGACCACCTCTCTCTATGCCCTCCTGGCCTGCGGCGTCATCATAGGTGAGCGGGAATGGGGGGCCTGCACCTGCCCCAAATCCTCAGAGAGGAGGGGTTTCTCCTGAGGTCGGGTGGGTGACTGGAGAGGGACCTGGTTAACCGGACCGTGGTGTCTCACTCCAGGCTGTAGTATGCAGTTGTATCGCTACAACCCGTGGGGTTAACACCTGTTAGGTCCTTGGTTGCTCTCTGGTTGTTGCCACTGGTGCACATCCAGTTTTCAGCCTTTGTTCCTGCAGGATAGGGGGATGCTAAGTTCCCACTTCCCTACAGAGGGCTTCCTACCTGCTTTTTGCATGTGTTGCTTCACACCCCTTGGTGGTAGGCAAAGCCCTGGTAAGTGGGCTGCTGTGCCTGTATTAACCACCTCAAGTGGTTGGTAATGCTTGGTAGTGCTTTTCTTGCCTAAAGCTCAGAACTGGATGCTGAACCCAAACACAGAACCATCCTTCCTCTTGGGAAGTCATCCCAATGTATACAACTGCTTCTGGATGAGATGGGGTAACTGTAGGGCTCTTTCCTCGCTCTGCCTTAGGCAGTCTGCCTCACATGTCTGGAGCACATAGGTAACTCATTAGGAAAGGAAATTACTCTTGACTGTTGCTCTCTTTAAGCACTAATAACTGTCTACTCTCTAATGAAGTTTCGTTTGCCTTAACATGATACCACTGTTTTCCCCACAAAGGCCGTTAAAAGACTAGTTGTTCTCTCCCTATTTTCAAGTGAATGTTAATTATTAACTTTGAAAACAATAACAGTATTTATTTACACTGTTAGCCCTGTTGGGACCATACAATGGAGCTGGCCAATTCAGACAGGATTAGCTAATCAAATCAGGTCTAAAGCACCACCAGAAAATCTGGTTGTGTGGTAAGGATGTAGGGCAGGGCATTGACTGGCTTAACGGGAATTGCTTACAAGTCTTCTGTTCCAAAGGCTCAGGAAAGAAAAAAGCCACCTTCAATTTGAGGGCCATTTAGGTGCCAAGGATGTTAAAATGCTGACTTCAGTCCAGTTCCAGGTGGACATGTCAGTGCTTAGACAAGCTGATGGACATCAATAAGATGAGATAAGTTCTCCTCTGCATAAGAGGTGAACAGAAGGGCTGGTCTGGCTGAACAGCTACTGTCCACCCCCCCTACCTCCCCCAAGTGATGCAAGCAGTTGGCTTCAGCTAGTCTCATGTTCAGATGTTGTCCAAGTCTGCAGTATTTGCCAGCCTTACAGGTTTCTCTAAGGCTCCGTTCCCCTGGCCCCATCTCCCTTTGCTGTAGGAGCATTGCCTATATGTGTATACCAGCATAGCCAGGCATCCTCTGTGGCCTGACAAAAAGTGCTTCCTGTCTGTGCATTGAGCCCTTTTGTACTTGGGCTTAGTTTAAAGCATGTCTTGGCTGCTTTGCGAGCAACTTCCCATATGGCTTCCAATGTGAAGTAGCTAATGCAGAGGCATTGCGGCACTCTTTCAGTAGCTG
Source organism: Anseranas semipalmata (assembly GCA_013399115.1). Taxonomy (NCBI): domain Eukaryota; kingdom Metazoa; phylum Chordata; class Aves; order Anseriformes; family Anseranatidae; genus Anseranas; species Anseranas semipalmata. The sequence goes on from VXAA01004497.1 coordinate 309,442, forward strand.
ATCTCCCCTTTTATATTTTGCTGATGAACTGGATGGGGAGAAGTCTCCTTTTCTGCCCTGGAGCGACAGAGCCTGTAGCTCGCATTGAACAGGTGGTTAAAGAGCGTTCTGCCCGTCAAAGAAGTTTGATGCAGTGAGGATGTCTTTCTACTTTTGCAGTCTTTTTTTGGATCAAGGTCTTCAGCATTATACCCCATATGTTTACCATCTTTCCATCTTCTTTTCTGACCTATATTTCTGTTACTCTTAACAGGGCAGCAGAGCCTGCACTGCTAGCTCATTTAGCTTTAGTTCATGGCTTTTTGGAATAATAGTTTCTAAACTCATGCTACCTGCTCAGTGTGGGAATCATCCTCTGAGACTGAATGATAGCACAATAAATTACCTGCACTCCTGAAATAAATCTTCCCAGGACAGTAGTCATGACACTTTGTGGGTTAGCGTAATAGAAAGGGGAAGCCTTCTAGCCTGTCTCTGCTTGTGGCTGTGGTTGTTCAATATAAGGTAGATGATGAATCACTGACTGTATGTTTTGAGTCCTTCAGCAGATGCAGCAGATATTCAGATTATGCCTGATTTGTTTGGTTGCAGGTGGCTTCTGGCTGGGTGTTGACCAGGAAGGAGCAGAGGGCACTCTGTCGTGGACAGGTATATTCTTTGGGATCTTAGCAAGCCTGTGTGTCTCCCTCAATGCCATCTACACCAAGAAGGTGCTGCCCGTGGTGGATGGTAGCATCTGGCGCCTGACCTTCTACAACAACGTCAATGCTTGTGTCCTGTTCTTCCCCCTCATGATGATGCTGGGCGAGTTCCACACCCTCTACCACTTCAACAAGCTGGGAAGCCCTACTTTTTGGGGCATGATGACCCTGGGGGGAGTGTTTGGCTTTGCCATTGGGTATGTGACTGGACTTCAGATTAAGTTTACTAGCCCACTCACCCACAATGTGTCTGGGACAGCCAAGGCCTGTGCCCAAACGGTGCTGGCTGTTATTTACTTTGAGGAGACAAAGAGCTTCTTGTGGTGGACGAGTAACTTGATGGTTTTGGGGGGCTCCTTTGCCTACACATGGGTAAAAGGGCTGGAGATGAGAAAAGTAGAAGAGGATCCTAATCTCAAAAGCAGTGAAAGAAATGAGACTGGTGTGTAGGCAGATTCAGCCTGCACCTCTGTTTCTGTACCTGGGAGTTAACCTTCAGTGCTCCTTTCCTCCTCCGGAGAAGAGCAAGGAGCAGGAAAAAATTCACCTGCAAATTGTACGGGGAGCTGTCAGGAACCAGAGCCAAAGAGCTAACTGAATCATGTCTTATTCACTGGGTCTCCCCAACTCAGAGACAGGGTGAGAGAGCATGTGTTCTAGAGAACTATCAGTTTTTTTGTGGTCATTTTTTAAAATGGATATTGCCATTGACCTAATCTGAGCAATTCCCGTCTCTGGGGGTGGGCATATAGTGGACAAAGAATGGGATGGGAGCTTTGTGTATTTAGGATCTAGAATGACAGCTAACAAAATTAAGAGTCAGAAGTTACAAAATCCTGAACCTCCATGTAAGGGAGAGGCAGGTAGCCAAGCTGTTGGGGATAGTCTCCAGTAAACAGTTCTGCTGCAAAAGAATCGGCAATAATGGTTCTTGCATTGAACAGGGCAATAGGAAGGACTGGAAATTCCCTCCCTTCCGCTTCTGTACAAGCCTAAGAAGCGGCAGTGCCCCTAAATCCCTGTTCCAGAGTCAGTAACTCATCCTGCTGAGGTCTCTAATGCCTGTGTTTCTTAGTTCGGGAATTATGTTAAGAAGCGGGCAGGAAACTTCTCATTCCTTCTGCACCTTTTCCTGCGAGGGAGAGCATGCTCTCTGAAACGGCCTTCGTTCTCAGCGAACCCCTCGCTTAAAAAAAAAAAAAATAATAAAACGATGATGATTATTATTTTTAACGTCCGCCTTGTAATCCCCGAAACCAGCCCAATAAAAGCCGGCTCGCTCTCCGCCTCCGCTCGTGATGGGGCTGCGGGAGGGGCGGGCGGCGGCGGCGGCTGCTCCCTTCGCGGCCGCGGGGGGGCGCCAAAGCACGGGGNCCCGTGATGGCGGCGGCGGCCCCGTCCCGCTCCGTGCACTGGTTCCGCCGCGGGCTGCGGCTCCACGACAACCCGGCGCTGCAGGCGGCGCTGCGGGGAGCCTCCTCCCTCCGCTGCATCTACATCTTGGACCCCTGGTTCGCCGCCTCCTCCGCCGTGGGCATCAACCGCTGGCGGTGAGTGGGATGCGGGGTGTCCCGGGAGCGAAGCCGGAGGGGCCGGGTTTGCACGGAGGTGCGCCTTGGCGCCGTGGAGTTTATGTAATGCTGTTAGGGCTTCATGCCCCTAAGCTGGCTGCCCGTCCCCGGGGGCGTGGTGGTACGGGAGCATCGCTTTAGGAAACGCTTTTCCCCCCAATTTAGGGACAGGCACAGAGCCCCACGCGCGGCGTGACGCCTTCCCTCTGCCCTGCGGCTGCTGCTGGGCGTGGGCGTGCTGCTCCCCGCTTCCCACCCCCCGGCTTCTTGGGGAAACGCACTTTGCCTGCTGCTGGGATGGAGCTGCCTGCTCCCCCACCCCCAAATATGCCCAAACTTACAGGGTGAGTCACGTCTGCGCGGAAAGCAAGACCGTATGACATTACATAACGCTATTGTGTCCGGTTTCGGCTGCCCAAACGTTTGGAAACCCAATCCAGGTAGGGATACACCTCTGCAAGGCTCCCCCGCATACAGGTGAAGCACATCACCCCATCGGGGGTTCAGGACAGGGCAGCCACCCGGCCAGAAATCCTTTTAAGCGCGCTTTGCGACGTCACGTGGCTGTGCGTGTAAGGTTGGGGAAGCTGTGGTTGTCACCGGTTGCCTCCGCTGCCAACTGAGCTTCATCCGAGAGGAGCGGGGTGGTGCGGCTGCTTTCCAAGCGTTTCTAGAATACGCGTCGGAGGATGGCTTAAAAACCATAAACTTGCAGAAGTCATCGCAGTGCAGATGTTCAAATTACGGGAATTCGCGATTCTGTCATTGCTTAATAGTGTAGGAGCCTGAATTGATCTGTCCATAGACCGCACTTTCAACAGGCAGCAGCAGACAGAAATGCCTTTCACGTGCTGCGGTTATTGCTAGCTGTGCTCATCTGGGAGAACCAAAGCAGCGCCCCCAAAAGAGTAATTCCTGATCCGTGTAATCCTTGTTTGTTTCCACCAGTGTTATGGAGGGAGGGAAGCAGGCAGTGGTTTTATTTATGTTCTAGTCATAGAAATAAATGAGTGTATGAATTTTAAAAAAAACTAAATTATGTTTTTTTTGGAGGTGTGTACCAACTGCAAATGTCAGAAGTTAGCACCACTGGCTGCTAGGCAAAAATGTCTCAGCAAGCTCCTTACATGTACTGGAGTTCTGTTGTTTCCCAAGGGGAACCCTGGATTTGTTTTGCTATTTTTTTCTTCATTTACTTGTATTTTGAGGTCTGTGCTCCACAATCAAGTGTTTGTGTTTTACCTAGCCTCCAGAAATTTATCACGTTAAAAATCCCTTACTTTTTAATTGTGCAGCATGTGTGAGCCATATAGGACTAATCCAGGTTTAATTTTCAGAACACCTTGGAAAGGTGATATTCCTATCTAACAGCTGGAAAGTGGGCTGGGGGCAGGGGAATGGTTTGTTACGGTTACCCAGACCTGCTTCCTGGTCTTCTGTACTTGGATATTTGGCCCTTCCTGCCTTGAACCCTTAGCGCCTATCTCCTTCAGGAAGTGCAGAGGGAGCTTGTTCTGCCTCAAAGCTTGCAATTCCCATTACAGGCAATGCAGCTGGGTGACGAGGAAGTACCCAGTTTGCAGGGCAGTTGTGGCTTAGCTTTCCTCTTAAGCATGTGTCGTCTTAAGTGAGCCGATGCAGGTACTCGTGTCCTGCAGGTCACAGTGCAGAGTGGGCACGTAGGAGTGTGGGAGAGGCAGAGGTTGGCAGACTCGCTCACGAAGGGTTGCGAGTTTGCCAGCAGCGCCACGTGCTGTCACAGAGATTAAAAGTTTTAAAGCCGGTGTCTTTCACAGCGCTAGACAAACAAGGTGAAGTTACGATGTGTGGCTGTGAAAGTAAAGATGATACACCCGAAGTTGTTTCATAGCAAAATGGGGGATCAGTAAAATGCACCATTAAGAGATTAAATGCTTAAGTGCAAAAAGCACTTAAATGCCTTTTAACAGTTTTGGTGTGCGAGGAAATAGTTGAATACTTTGGCATGCTCTCGTCTTTGCATCTCGGTGGTGAAAGATAAATTGCAGTTCTGTTTGCAGCCATTCTAAGTATGGATAATTCTTGCCTTGGGAAGTCTTGGTGCTCACTCTGTTGCTATTGATGAGCTAGGAGTGTACATACCTCTGCTGTGAGTGTACATTTCTCTGCCATGCCTTTTCCTATTCTGAGCCAGAATTATAAAACTTGCACAGTTCTTGTGGTAATTCATTACTTTCCTCAGAGTAGTGTATTGACATCTTTCTACTTCATATGCAAAATCCCTCATGCCCCAGAACCCACAAAAGAATATGAATTATAAGGTTTATGCTCTTCTTCATGCAGGTGATGTAATGTGGAGGGAGTGGGTGGCAGGGGGTACTCACAGTTCTGAGAAAGAACATGGGAAGACTAGGGGTTGCAAGAAGAAAAAAGCACAGATAAGAGCTCTTGCATCTGGCCAAGCAGAACATGCATATGAATGGCTGAGAGCTGGCTGGTACAGCAATCTTGTAACATTGGTAGACAGACTAGGGACGAATAAGAATTCTTGTTTTCTGTTTCTTGTCCTAACTTTCAGTTTGATTGCTCATGCAGATTTGTTGGAGTTCCGTGTAAATCCTCCTCGTTTGTCTTTTAGCTGTAGCCAGTCTGACTGGCAGTAACTGCTCTTGTTTCTTTGCAGATTTCTGCTCCAGTCCCTGGAAGATCTGGACAACAGTTTAAGGAAACTCAACTCTCGCTTGTTTGTGGTGCGAGGGCAGCCAACAGATGTCTTCCCAAGACTCTTTAAAGTAAGAGAATACACTAATTTTCTGAAGTGTAGTGAGGAAAAACTGATGTCCCACTGGTATCCTTGGTTTTGCTCACTAATTATCTGCTTGTTGTTGGAGATCCCCTGGCTTCTCTTTAACTTTAGTACTGTCCATAAGGGCCAGCTTGGGAGCCAGACACTCTTGTACTCAGTCTTGCAAAAAATTTAGTAGTAGGGTGTAACCCACTACCAGGGTGCTTGAGCTTCTCTTTTCAGATGGTGGCTTTTGCCTTTGTTTCTGCAAGTCAGGCCTCACAGGGTTGGACTGTAATCCACCGACTCCTCTGTGTTGAGAGCTTCTTCCTTTCTGGACATTTTCTTCCTGCTGCTTTTACTCAGGAAAAGTGCCATATCCATATGCCTTTAGAGACGACCAAAAAAGCATATTGATCTGTAGGTGAAGTGCAAATAAGGCTTTGTGTTGTAATTTCAAAACTCAGAAGCCTTTATGTTAGCTGACCTTTTTCTGCTTCCATTCAAGGCTGCAGTTAGCTCAGCAGCAGAACGCAGCTTGGGTCCAAGCTCCTTGTTGATGTACCATTTAGGACACTGGAATATGCGGTGACCTCAGTGGTGGATGATGGATTGGTGGGATATATTTCTAAAGTGATATGTCAGTGCTGCAGACTGTGAGACAGGCAGGGCTGGCAAGAGGATCTCCTTGAATATAAAGGTTCCTCAAGCAGTAAAAGTCTGTGTCTGATTCTTCTCTGTCTTGTCCTAAGGTAGTATTTACCATTGTCTTTGAAGCAGTGTCTTTGCTAGAATGACAAAGCTAAAGGAAGAAAGCATGGTTCGCAATAGTCTTATGAGTTGTGTTTGTCATGTGGACTGTACCTTACATACGGTTGAAAAAGCCAGTGTCCCTAAAGCCTGCTCTAACCCAGCTGCTGAGAAGAAGAGGTAAACTTGAGTCAATACCCTCCTGCTGTGCATGGTTCTGATGTGTATTTGTGGGAGGAGGGCAGTCCTGGGGAGGGGAATCAGACTATGCAGGTCAGAAAGTGCACTGATATTTATTTTGGCTTCTGCAGGTTAACACATGACATAACTTATGTGCTGCTTTTAGCCTTTTTAGAATCTGGGCTATTTTTATCTTTTGATCTGCAAATAAGTTCTGTCTATTAGTAGTCCCTGCCCTCCTTATTTTAGTTCAAGGACTGGGTATTCACAGGATAATTGAAGCTGTGTGGGAGAAAAATACCCACTCTGATCAAAGAACAAAAGGTAGCTGGCAGAGTCTGGGGTTTGGAGAGATGGTTGTGGAATCAGCCAGACCTGGGTTTTGGTACAGTCTCTTTTGACTGGGCAGGTGGGTTAATGAATATCTTACATGTGCTGCAAGAGAGCTGAAAAGAATGTTGTTTTTTTATGCTACTACAAGGTAAATGTAAGGCTTTCATGGGAAATCAGGCCTCTCTGGAGCTGCTGCACTGAACAGCAAATGCTGCACATGTGAACAGCAGCAGCTCATGCTTTGCTCTCAGCTGTTCTGGAGAGTTGTCACATGTGGTAATGCAACACTTAGGTCCAGTGTAATTTCTGCTCTTGCTGCCAGTAGCCGAACTATGTTCAGCAGTAACAGTCGCTGCAAAGCCACTGTGTGCACAGGTCCAGTGAGGCAGACGAATGAAGTGTACTCATTAGCTCTGCGTTAACCTTTGTCGTGTAGATTTTTTGGTCTCCTATCCTCTGAACAAATATCTGTAAACCTACCTCTTCAATGAAAGAAACGTGTGTAGTTTGTTCACTGAAGTTTGCCTACAGTCCCTTTTGTGCATGTTTTTTTCCTGCACTTTTACTTTGCTACAGGCCAGATATTAACAGATAAGTCAGTCATGACTTTTTTGCATGTTTTGTGTGTTGTTATGCAGCAATTTATTGCGATATAGTTTGCTGTTTTCTGGTTGTGCTCTGCTTTCGGTGTTGCACGTACACTGCTGGGCTTTTCAAAACCACAGAAAATACCTGAATTTGAAGTTTTATATTCTTACCTAAAATCTCTGTTAACTTTAACTGTATTTTTTTCATTCCTTTCTTCCAAGGCAGTAACATATGTTTCTTCAAGACCAACACCATCTTTTCCAAGCCATCTAGCTGATACAGTCTTTCTTATAAAAGAAAAGTTTAAAATGGATCTGTTAAATCACATTTTTGTGTGGGAGCAGTGCAGGGCCTGCAACGTGTCTGTTTAACCCCTGCTCTGAATAATGGATTCTGGCAAGTTCAGTTTTGAAAAAGGAGTAGAGGAACTCTCTGAAATGTATATTGTGGTACATAACTGCTGTATTCTCTGTCCTTCCTAATATTAATTTTAGGATTCAATCTGAAAGAGTTTAGAAAGGAAGGAATGCTTGTCTGATTGTTTTCTGCTTCTAAATTCCCGTCCCTGTCTTTGGTATTTATTTTTAAATGGTCATCAGTGACCTAATAACATCTGCTTCTTGGCTTTTGCGTTTCTGAAGCCTCTTAGGTCTGGTTCTGAGGTGGAAGAGACTGTCCTGCACATACAGAAGTGACTCACACTGTCTCACTTGGAGACTGGTTCACGTCTTAGTTGTGTGAGGGGATTTTTAAGTGTCTCTGTAGCTTTCTGACTGTGTTTGACTGGAGTGTTTGCTAAACAAATCTGTGGGCTGCTGCTCTGTTTGATGGATGCCTCTGGAGGGTCGCTGTGGAAACCATTAAACCTCTTCTCATAGGATTCAAGTTCTGAGGAAAACTAGGCCATAGTCTTTGAGAGCAAACTGTGTGCTGGAAAAGCCTGGAAGAGGCTGAATGTTATTTCATAAGGTTTATTCTGTGTAGTCTGTGAGGGATCTGTTAAAGGTGTGAAGGTACAAAATGGGTTCATGGCTCTGCTAGGATGAACTCTACAAAGGTAGGACTTTAGTTAATCATTTAAATCTGAATTGTAGTATCATAGTCTACTATTCTGAGCAGAAAGGTCTACTCAGTGGGCATCCTTTGTCCTGCGTTTCCCACTACCATGTTTGTTGCATTTGGCTTGGGCATTGGTCTTCTATTATGTGATGGCTGTAAAGAAAGAAATTTGTTTTTAATTGATGATAGTCTCCACATAAAAATATGAATTTTTGAGCAGAGATTGTATTGAAAGAGTTCTCTGAAATTCTCTGTCTGCAACTGCTGGAATGGGATGGCAGGGCTTCTTTCGGACAGCATGTGCAACCAAACAAGGTGTTGTTAGGCGGAGGGAACTGCGATGTAACCTAAGAACATTAACGGAGAAGAACTCAAACCTCCTCTTGTGAGTTTTAAACCTGGCTTTTAGGAATTTGCGTAGCAGATGCACTGTTTGCTAGAGCTGATAAAATTATTGGTTCTTCAGTTATCCTGACTCCAGACAGCTGTTCTTCACAGGAACTGTGGGGACTTGACAGAGGCAATTACAATTTCTACAATTTTGTACTTGTGCTGATTAGAAAAGTCTTCTGTTTGACACCTGTGTGTATTGTGTTTCTTGCAGGAATGGGGAGTCACTCGTCTCACCTTTGAATACGACTCGGAGCCATTTGGTAAGGAGAGAGATGCAGCTATTGTCAAACTGGCCAAGGAGGCTGGCGTGGAGGTGGTGATCGAGAACTCTCACACGCTGTATGACCTGGACAGGTACGGGGAGAGCAAGGGCAGAGGTGGTGCCTGGCTAGGCTGGGATTGTCGCGTCTGGGAAGACTTCAGTCTCCTCATTTACGTTGATCACTATACGTTGATCGCTGTCATCCGTGTGAGCCTAGAAGGTGTCAACAGGATTACTCTGTGCACTCATGCTTTTTATTAGAGCACGTCAAAGTGCAGTGACGTGAATGTACAGAAAGGTGTTGTCTCAAGCTAATTGATCTCTGTACTTCACAGTCATTTAAGTTGTTCGGCTGTGTCCTATTGATTGCTTTCCTTGAGCATGTCCTCGCTGTGTGGACTGCTTTTTTTCTGCTTCACTGTAATAAAGGTGTCTGAGCTGTTGTCTCAAACAGATTATGAAGGCAGGGCTTTTAACTGATGGATGTGCCAGGACAGCAGGAAGAACTAGAACAAGGTAGACTGGGGCAACCTTAACCTTATTCTAAAATCTGAATGCCTTGTCTTTATTGTGCATTTGCTATGGGGAAGTCTTGCCTTTATGTTGAGGTTTATATATTTATTTATATGCATATTTCATCTTCTTAAACAGTGGAGACAGTCTTTCAGCAGAGACTCTAAGGTATGCTTGACTTCAACCATGTTTCAATACCATTCTTATAGGTTGCTTTCTTTTTTTTTTCCTTTGGATTCTTTTTCTTTACTTGTACCAGTAATGCTGAATGTAGCTTTCTTCCTATAAATCTTTAGTATACGTAATTTCTTGTGGGAATGAGCATTGCAGTTTAGCACATTCTGTGTGGAAATGTTTGCCTTTGGGGTGAGGGGAATTCTTCACCTGTCTCATGAGCAGACACTGCTCTCTACTTTTTGCATTAGAAGACACCACAAATGCTTATTTCATCCTCACCCTTTCAGTGCTCCTCATATCCTTTCTCATGTCATCTTTGTCTTTTCCAAGGTGGAAAGTCCTAGTTTACTTAAGTTTTCAGTTGGAATATATTCCATAGCTCTTCTGATGTGTGTCGCCTTTCTTTTGTATTTCTGTGTGTTTATGGAGATGGCGAGTAGTGGTGAAAACTGTAGCTGGTGTTCAAGATGTAGGAGCAACATGGATTTGTATAGTGCTAGAATGTTTTCTGTCTTCTCCTAATAGACACTAGCATTCTTTTGGTTTTTCTAAGTGTTGCTAAACACTAAACTGATGTCTGGGGGCTTCCTTCCTGAATGGTCATAGCTAGTTGAGAGGCCATTACTGTAAGTTCAAGATGGCATAGCTTTGTGCATGGAGAAACAGCATGACTAACCCTGAATTTCATCTGATGTTTTTGTCAGCTGGCCATGTGGTATATAGGGAAATGTTTAGGTTGCCTTTCATTTTCAGTTGTGCCAGATAACTTATTGCATCAGTAAACTTTGTCATCATGCTCTTTTTTTTGTCCTTTCCCAGATAATTTATGAATGATGTTGAGCAGCAGAAGCCTTAGCTCAGCCCTGTGTAGGATTTCTCCTCCTGTTGGAAAAATGGATTCTTACTTTATCCTGCATCTCAACAGGAATCTTCTGTCTGCAGGGACTTTTTCATTTATCTGAATTTGTCCTTGGTTTCTTTAAAAAGATTTCAGTGAGGGATCTTGTCAGATGGCCTCTGAAAATCCAGGTAGAATACATCAACCAAATCTCCCTTGCCCCTGTGCTCAAATGTGGCTATTAGATTTTGAGGCACAACTTCCCGTTACCAAAACCAGCTTAGTCCTCCAGTGTATTGCATGTACCCATGCATTCACAGATTCTATTAGTATTTTCTACCAATTTGCCTAATACCCATATCAGACTTTCTATTCGGTAATCCCTCTTTGGCCTGAAATGCTTTTTAAATCTGGAGTCATATTGCCTTTTCTTCTCGTAGTATTTGGACAGTTTTAAGGCAAGTGTTACATTGCAGTGACTATTTCTTGGGGTCCTTTAGAACTCTTGGGTGAATGCTGGCTGGTCCTGGCAACTGTTGCTGTTCAAGCCTAGGTTTGTTTTGTGCTATTTCCTGCTGACCTCCCAGTCTGAGACATCTCCTGATGCATTTCATTAGATTCAGGGTGGCAATGTCCCTGAGTATCTCCATACTGAATACACGTGCAAAAAATAAACTCAGTTTTTCTGTTGTGGTGTTACAGCCTCTGTTTCTTTAGTGCCTTGTCTGCCTCTTGGTCCTACAGATATCCTGGAGTGTCTGTAAAGGGATTGTTTTTTCCAGTTTATGCTTTTTGTTTGTTTGTTTTTGATTTTCTCAAACTTTCTTTTGGGCTGGGTGGTGTATGGGGGACTTTTTGTGGCTTTTATGTTTAACCTTCTATTTTTTTTTCTAGTCTTCGGTTTCCTGAAGGATTTTGCCTTCTGTTACCTTTGATGATGCTATTTTTTCATTATCTTGGCTACTGATCTTTCTGAAATCTTTTTTGATGGTTTGTGTGCATTTATTGATTTTTTTTTTCCTTGACATGTCATCTTCAAATAATCTCTGTATTGTCTGTCAGCATTTTACCTCTCAGCTTCTTCTTTTTGCTTACCACACTTCCTATTTTTATGCATTTTTCTCTTCTTGAAATAGAAGCCATTATTGTTTTGTTGATCCTGGAAGGATGCTAAATTGATGCGTGCCAAAGTCACGGTAAGAGCAGACGTGATAACTAACACTTTCACTACCTGCTGCCTAAGACCAAATCATGAATTGCCTTTCCATTTTATGGGTTCTTGATTAATTGTTCCATGGAACAGTCATTTATGGCAGCTAGAAAATTGTTCTTACCAGGCCGTGGGTTGTGACAGCTGCCCAGCCTATGTGGAGGCAGTTGAAGTCTCCAGTTACTCTGACATTTCCTGCTTCTTGGCATCTCTGGGATTTCTCAGCAGGTGGTAATGCAGTTCTAATATTGTATTTCTCCTGGAAGCCTTTCTCAGAGTATCTTGCCCTCCAGTCATGTTATCCAGTCTTTTAACTCATGGTATGTGTTGTCCCTTGCTCAGCCTACTCTTTTTTTCCTGCATAATTCATAACCTGGTGTCCTACTTCTCATCTTTCTTTAATGAAGTTTCTGACAAGATAGGCCTGTTTTTAAACAATATAGACTAATCTTTCACTTCAACATAAATGATTCCAGCAGTCCTTCCCTTCTCCCCTGCAGTATACGCTGGGTACCACCACCAGCAGCTGCTTTCTAACATCTACAATAAACCTGTTCTGTTACCTTGTGAATTTGACCTGTTTTACCCAGCAGGAAGGTCGCAATGTCTTTGGTGCTACCAGCCCAGCTGTGTAATTGTCAGAGCCTCTTTCCCCTCCTCTACCCCAAAATGAGGAGAGGGCTGCAGAAAATCAGCACCAATGCTGGAAAATAGTCCTGAAAAAACTGGGGATTCCCCATTGGCTATGTTCAGACTAGAAGTCAGACAAAAAAGATAATCTGTTAGGTATCAGCTTAGCCTGCTCACAGCCTGTGCTTGACAATTATTCTGTCTGACAACTTCCAGCTGACAGGCTGTTTTGTCCCTTCTCTGGATCTGCCTGTGTTCTTCTCCTAAGGATCTAAATCCTCTGTAGTCTGCTTGCTGACGGTCAGCATTGCGCTTTCTGTAATCCTGAGCAGGCCTGGGTCATGCCGGGGGGAGCGGTTTAGGCCAGAAAGGAGCATTGGGAGCTTGGTTGTTTGTAACGCCCATCGGGAGCAGCTTCACCTCAAACACTCTAACAGTAGTTAAATGCCTTTCAGTAGGAGTGCTGACAAACTTAAAGGAACTTGGGAAGTTTGCATACCTTGGTCATTCTGCCATTGGTAATGACACTGTGCCAAATAAGTGCTTTGTTTCCATCTTAGAAGTTTGAGTCAAACTTCTGACTGCCAGACCTTGTTATCCTTGTCTGCCTTGCGTGGTGCTCTGGTGGCAGGTGTTTTCCCCCTGCACTGCCATCAAGTCACTTCTCCATCTTTCTTGTGCTCATCTGTCTGCAGAAGGTGAATTATTCATTGTTTGTCCAGCATCTGTTTCGTAGCATATCAGTTGGTTATCTCTTCATCTCCTCTTTGAATCTGGAGAAACACCGCTCGTTTCATCTATGCATAGCCCCACACAGGCTCACTAGCACAAGGATTTAGATCGGAGCAATTGCATAAGCTGACGATGCTCACTAAATAGCATCCATGAGTTGGTGGTGGGGTGCGTCATTGAACAGGCTGCTTGCCGAGCGCTGGCAGCCAGCTCACAGGTGGGAGCACGGTCAGTCCCTTGCCAGGATGGGGCCCTGCCATCGGCAAGCTGGCTGAGGTGTCAGGTTTTTGAGCAGCCATCCTCAGCCATCTCACTGGGGCACTGCCATGGAGCTGTGAGCCAGAAGCCGACACCTCTCAGGGTGTGCGTTCGAGGCCTTTGGCGCTGAGTTGACACCGGTGAGTGACTGTAGGATCCCTTGTAATCCTAGCAGTGCCAGAACTGCTGGCAGGTTTTGGTTGCCTGCTGTCTTGATGTAAAGTATGACTGTGTGACAGTCAAAAATACCCTCATAACTGGCATCCAGGTACTGCTGTCAGGTAGTGCTGGGCAGTGTATTGCTTGTCTGGTAGCGCAGCCATCTCTGTTTGTGCTCGCTAACACCAGAAAGGTCAGGTTTTGTATGATGAATACAGCAATTCTGCTGCTCTGTGGTCTGCTCCAAGAAAACTAGATTAATGCAGTCTGTGCCACGTGCAGTCTGTGAACTGTGCTGGGGGAGAAGGATGAAGTGGGAGTATTAAATCCTGGGGATGGTCCTCTCGTTAGTTTTGTGGCCCAGTCTGTGACGGGGGAATGTCCTGTGAGATCCTACTGCCTAGGTTAGAAGGGCATGAGGAGGAGGGAAAGGACTCCTGCTTATGGGGCTTCCTGTAAAAGCTTTGTGCAGTAGTTTGAACTGTATTACGGTACTTGGTATGTATTGTATAATACCCAATATTGTACAAAACCCAGTATCTGATATTTCTTTTCATGGCAGTATTGTGTAAGATGCAAATTCTGTTGCATAATGGCAGTGTCAGGTGATGTAAAATGTGCAGTTTGTCCTAGTCCCATCTCTTAATGATTTGTGTCCCAGATCCAGCAGCTGGCTCTTTTGGAAGCTGTAGTAGGTAACTTCTCTCACATTCATATTCTTGAGGATGTCAGACAGGGATAGAGGCATCCACCTGCAACTCACAGGGACTTGCTCCAAATAGCTGTCTGCTCACACAAGTTATAGCTGTGGATCTCAGCCTGAGCTGCAGCATTGGCAGATCTGTGGAAGAGGGCTGAACAGAGAGGCAGTGCTAACGAAGCAGCTTCCCCCACCCCCGTCCCAAGCACCGCAGGGCAAACGTTGTGCAGCTTCGTCACGTTTTCACTTCCAAATGCTGAACTCCTCTGGGAACAAGTAAGCCTCTCTAGAGCACTTGCTGTAGCTGGAAGGGCCTTGTTTCTCTCCCAGCAGCAATGCTGATTTTCTTCATTCACTGATGGTCTCGTCTGGGGTCCCAGCGCTCAGAGCGAGCCGCAGAGAAGATTGTGGTGGGTAGCATTCATGAGAGCTCACAATCTGTCAGCATCTCTGGGTTGGTACACAGAGACAGCCAGCCCAAAGCTGTATCTGTGAACGCAGAGGAGTTGCTCTCTGCTGTGGAGGTACAGAACGCAGTGCTCGTAAGGCTCCCCTTTGCTTGGCGGGGTGGCAGAGTGCCGTGCCACGCGGTTTGTAGCGTTGTGCTGCGCATTTACTGTCCTGTGCTCTCTGCGCGTGTCCCGATTGCCCTCCCTACCCTCTCTGTTCTCCGGTGCCTTTTTCTCCAAACGTGTACAACCCACTACACAACAAAATGAGCGGAAGCTGCAGGAGGCTTCACTGGAAATCTCTTTCATCCTTGTCACGGCGCTGCCTCTTTCAAAAGCTCCCTTTCCCCAGCTCGCGGCGTGCCGGAGGCCGGGGCCGCTGCTGGAGGCTGCGGGGAGCGGAGGCCAGCATCGCGGCGCGGCGTGGGGAAGTGGAGCACACGTGAGGACGGGCTCAGGGCTGGGGAAGGCCGGCGTGTCGCTCCTCCTCGCCACACGTGCGGCCGCTGGGAAGGGCAGGGAAGGCACATGGCGTCGGCTGAAGCGCCGGGCTCTAAGCCCAGCCCCTTGCATAAGCTGTTGACCGTGCTGGGTGGGGAAGGCAGCGCTGCTGCCGCTCTGTGTGAGCTGTGGGGCTGGCTGGCTGCCTCCGCTTTATGCTTTACGTAATGCTGGCCTTCCCCTGCTGCCTGCTTTGCTGTTAACTCCTTCCTCTCTCTTGCCCAGGCGCGTTCCCAAAGGCCTCTGTGCTCTCTGTCCCAGGAAAAACAAGTCCATACGGCCCTAGCAGGCCGTGGGCGCTTAGTGAAGTAGAGAAATGGGGAACCGTGGCTGCCTTTTCCATAGCATGGTCTGACACAGGTGAATAGCATGAGACAGGTCTGCTCGTGACCTTACGGCGTGGGGGAGGATGGTGATTTCTCTAATCGCCGGGAACGAGAGGAATGACGCAAAATAGGATTTGTCTCGTCTGGGAGAGGTGGAGGAGGGGTCGCTAACAGTCTGGGACTTGTTGTGTCGGGCGGGGAGGAAGTAAGGTCAGAATCGGGCTGGGATATCTCAGGGAAATAGATGCAGGTCTGGGATTTGTCGGCTTGGGGAGATAGAAAGGGGAGTATTCAGACTGAGGTTTCATACGGGGGTCTGATGAAGAGCTCTGGGGGAGATGTGATGCTAAGCCTGATTCAGCTGGAGCTGTTTTTTTGTTTGTTTTTCCCATGGAGATGGATTACTGTGTGGGTTTTTTGTTTTGTTTTTGTTTTTAAATATCCCTTTGAGGGATGCATCAAGTGGAAGCTAGGTCTATAAGGATTTCTGTATCCAGAGAGAAAGGCTATCCTGAGCAGAGACAGCAGGATGCAGTTTTGCTGTCATTTCCTTGTCCCTTTTGTGGTAGCAAGGCTGTTATGTCACCTTACTTATTTTCTTTCCAGAATAATTGAGCTGAATGGCAACAAGCCACCCCTCACCTACAAACGCTTCCAGGCCATCATTAGCCGTATGGAGCTCCCAAAGAAGCCAGTGAGCAGCGTAACAAGCCAGCAGATGGAGACGTGTAAAGTGGACATCCAGGAGAACCATGACGATGTGTATGGGGTCCCATCCCTGGAAGAGCTGGGTATGTGTCGAGAGTGAAGCCAAGGGTTAACTGCCAGCCAAAATGGCTCTACCGAAACTTTTTCTGGTAGCTGTCACATGCCCAGGACAGGTCCAGTGTTCTCTTCTGACCTGGGCTGCTTCTACCCATAGAAGCAAAGTAATGTTTTCAGCCAGTGCTGGACCCTGTGAAAACAGGCTGCTGCCTCTTGCAATATCGTTGATGCACAATGTCCCTTTAGCATTGCTCTGAAATATTCTGCATCTGTCCTTGCATTCTCTGCTGTTCTGAGCATATAACCATTGTATCAGTGTCTCATGTCCTCACCAGCTGCTTTACTCCTACTGCTGTCTCTGACAGGTTGTGTAACAGACCTGAAGAGGTAAACCGTGTACCAGGCACATGTCATTTCATTCACTTATTGCCAAGCACCACCAACTTGAGAGCTTAGCAAGACAAAAGATATTACCGAAACTTCTTTTGCTTATCCTGCTATGCTTTTTGGTCCTTGGAAAGTCAGCATTTGCATCCTTTTTCTTACATACCTGTATTTTTCTTGGAGGAGAAGGATGAATAGAGAACTGAGGCATGAGGAATTCAAGGCCTACATCACAGAATTGAATTTAAATGCAAGGGAAGGAAGGGTTAATGCACACAGAATACTGTCTGTGTACGTGTGACTCTGAAGGCTCTGTGCTGGCTTCCCAGGAGTATCACTTTGTACCTTAAGACACAATTTCAGTAGTTATGGAAAAGGGGGACTTCTCAAGCAAGACTATCCTAAGGGCTGCAGTCCTGGATAGATCTGCTTCCTTTGTCTGGCCTAATGCGAGACCTTCTGCAACCTTACATCAGTCCGCTTGCTGCCAGCGGAGGCACCTTTGTCAGCTCAGAGCGCTGCGGGGAAACTGCATTATTGCTTCCCCTTTTGTGTCAGTTCTTCAGCACTAAAACACCAGCTCTCAGCAGAATAGGAGCCTTGCCGGGAGCAGCAGGCTCTCTAGTGAGCTGCTGGTGGCCATGGCAAAGTATTTCGTAAGGCAAACCTGTGAAGCATGTGTTCCTCTGGCAGCTGCTCTGGCCCTTGGAACAGAGAGCCCTATGGGTAGTGCTGGCATACAGGATAATTGGTATGTGACCAATGGGGAAAGTCCCCAGAAGGCTTCCTGAAGGGTTGCAGGGAGAGACCCTTGTAGTGCAGTGTCATGAACAGGCTTTCCCCATGTTCGAAATGATTTGCCTGCTGTAGAAGGACTAGAGCAGCAAGAAAGCCATGTTAGGCAACTGCAGTATTTAGCGTGTCTTGCCATTGCTAACGCTTATTCCCATCTGTACCGTTTGCCTAGACTTGGCTTCAAATCTTACAAAGTTCTTTCCCTCAGGCTTCCCTACAGATGGTCTTGCCCCTGCAGTTTGGCAAGGAGGAGAGACAGAAGCCTTGGCGCGGCTGGATAAACACTTGGAAAGAAAGGTAACCCCCTGCTATTTAAGTGGTCGTTCCTGCAGGCTGTGGCTCCAAACAGAAAATGTTGAGCATTGGCCATTGCTCTCTTTTCCTGCTCATCTTAGCAATGCTCACTACGTTGGCCTATGGCAGGGGCATTTGGTATTGTTGGAGTACTCCTGTTAGCTTGGGTTGTTTATGGAGCAGGGAGTTCCTGGGCTTCTTCAGACCCAAAGAAGTAGAGCTGTGTATTAACTGTACTGTTAGAAGCGCATAGGATTCTTTTCCTTGTTTTTCTCCCTCCATTTCCTTTAGAGGAATGCAAACTTGGTAACTCTCCTGTAAGTTGCTCGGTCCCTGCTGCACACTACACACTGTCTCCTTTTGTCTTTATCTGAGTTATTAGTAGGAGCACATGCTCATAAAAGAGTACCTTCCATCAGCCTCTTCATATCTCATTGAGAGGTATTCCTCTAGCCCCTAGCTGAAATACCCAAATTTCTTCTATGGGACTTGTGTTCTTCACTACAGTGCGCATGAGGCAAACAATTTCAAAGTCATGAAAGTTGATCTGGGTGCAGAAACATGACTCGCTTTTAAATGGTTTGTATCTTTTTAATGCTGAGTGGCTTGGTGACAACTGTAGAGCTCAAAGCATAAATTCTCGTGCCGAAGAGGGAATGAACTGTCAACTTAATGCTCCACAAACAGGTCTGAATTTCTCCAGATTTTCTTGGGAAGTAAGATAGGCATACTTGGAAATAAACAATTGCATTAGCATGCATTCCTAGAAGATCTCAGGGTTATTAGCTCTTACATGCAAAGCAAATTAAATTCTTTTCTTGGCTAAAATGGCTAAGTAGTTTTGAAGTTTTGCATTTCTTGAATGGGATGTGGGGGCTGGAGTTGCCCACTTGAGATCTCTCCCAGCGGCGGCTAGAAGTGAATAAAAGAGATCGTGCTGCCAGACTGAGTGACCTTGCCACCTGCACAGAGGCCTACCCTTAGAAGTGTCTGACAGATTTGGTTTTTTTTTTTTTTTTTTGCTAATTTCTTCTGAATATATTTAGGCATGGGTTGCAAATTACGAAAGACCAAGGATGAACGCAAATTCATTGCTGGCCAGCCCTACAGGACTCAGTCCCTACTTGCGTTTTGGCTGTTTGTCCTGCCGCTTATTTTACTATCGTCTCTGGGAGCTGTATAAGAAGGTAAGACAAAAGGCTCACCTGGAGAGCAGGCTGGTTTTGAGCATAGCTTGATGCTGGTTCCCAGACAGTGTGCCAGAACAGCTGCAAAAATTGCTATTGCCTCGCTTGTGTTTGACTGTTGGGTAAAGCTTGTTGCTGGTACGGAAGAGGCTCTTGGGTAAGGAAAAGTGATTTTCCTGTATGTAGTTGAGCAGACCTTGTACCTGATGGTACCCTGTTCTTCGGCTTGGACTCCTGTTGTGAGCCATGTAGAGGTTTTTGCTGTTAGCTATGGGTGGTTCAAGTCATTTGTCAGTGTACTGAGTGG
Source organism: Anseranas semipalmata (assembly GCA_013399115.1). Lineage (NCBI taxonomy): Eukaryota > Metazoa > Chordata > Aves > Anseriformes > Anseranatidae > Anseranas > Anseranas semipalmata. Next base: position 328,268 of record VXAA01004497.1, read on the forward strand.
GCTAAAAGCATGGTCTGACTTCACCATCTGGGGTTTCTGGTGAAGGATGATCTGGAACTGAGCTCCTTTATGGCAGTTGTCAGTAACAGAGTTGGGACTTGTGTGTAAATGCATGGGTGGCTTGCAGCTGAGCATAATGAAGCCAGTCCTCCCCTGCTTGTGAATACCTTCATTCCCTCCTCTACAGGTGAAGCGGAACAGCACTCCTCCCCTCTCTCTGTATGGACAGCTTCTCTGGCGGGAGTTTTTCTACACAGCAGCCACAAACAACCCAAAGTTTGATCGAATGGAAGGGAACCCCATCTGCATCCAAATCCCCTGGGACAAGAACCCTGAAGCCTTGGCAAAGTGGGCAGAGGGCAAGACAGGTTTCCCTTGGATCGATGCAATCATGACCCAACTGAGACAGGAAGGGTGGATCCACCATTTGGCCAGGCACGCCGTGGCCTGCTTCCTGACCAGGGGCGACCTCTGGATCAGCTGGGAGTCAGGAGTCAGGGTGAGTCTGGCATTTCCAGAGGTTTGCAGGAGGCCATAAGGAAAACAAAGTCTCCCTGGCATTTGCTGCAAGGATGAGCACACAGGTATGGCTTTTGCTTGGCATGTAAAAGTTGCGTGGAAGACAGGATTTGCTAGCAGGTTCCTGGCCTGCCAACAGTCTGCATTCAGCCACGAGGGCTCAGACAGTATCTAGAGTCTCCAGTTACCATAACTAAATGTTAGTGGGGCCCCCTGGTAAACATGGACTGGGGTTTGGGGGAGCTTTTTTTTTTTTTTTTTGGTAAAAGTTCTCTCAGTCCATCTGTTTCCTTTGCAAGTTCAATGTCTCTATAACTGGACCTTTCTCCTCATTGTGTAATCCATCACCATGCCAGTAAGGGAATGCTTCGTGACTGTGAAATCTGAGTCTAGATTCTCTCAAGAAAAGAGGTAAAAGACGCTCCTTTTGGGACATCTGAAGGGACAAACAGCTTGAACTTACTGGATGTACATATTGCCCTATGCAAAAGGTGGAGGCAGAGGCATCTTGTCAGAAGGCTGTCAAAGCAGAGCATAGCTGAAAGTGTGTCAGGGTCAGGTGCTAAAAGCACTGCCTCTGTGCACGGACGTGAGTGAGTTACTGCTGAAACCTGTCCGCCTCTTGGAGTGGCAGTGAGCTCTGGGACGTTCAGAGGGGTTCTTTGTTCTTGCTTTGGTGCTTGCTCTTCTCTGCAGCTTCTGCCTGCTTCTCACAGTTGGTGCTTTGCACTTGTTACGCCTCCCCAGTTAGAATCAATACCAAGGCTTGCTGTAACACTAGGTAGTGATTTATTCTGTAGCTGCATGAGAGATTAGCCAGCATTTTATCCGTGTGAGCAGACAGTGCCTCCCTATGTGAAGGTGTCAGGAAGCGAGATACATTGACCAGCCGCCTGGCTTGAGCCAGCAGATTGTCTCTTTGCTGCTGCTCTGGTTTCTGGGAGCTGTTCGGTGTCTTTCATTTGAAATGGCGTCTTAGTTTGTCCTAGCACAAAACCCTACCTGGGGAAGCTTTCACAACATTTTCCTCCAATTGCTGCAGGTATTTGATGAATTGTTGCTGGATGCAGATTTCAGTGTAAATGCAGGCAGCTGGATGTGGCTTTCGTGCAGCGCGTTTTTCCAGCAGTTCTTCCACTGTTACTGCCCCGTTGGCTTTGGACGTCGCACAGACCCCAGTGGTGACTATGTTAAGTAAGTAACGTGACTGGAGCTTCTTGCTTGCTTGATCTGTGAGCCTAAGTCATTCAGTAGTTGAGAGGTATATGGTGCTTTCTGTGCATTGTGAATGCTATATTGCTGTACTTTAAGTGGTGTGTGTGTGCATCTTTTTACTTGTTGCAGGAGGTATCTGCCCAAACTAAAGGGCTTCCCCTCACGATATATCTACGAACCATGGAATGCCCCAGAGTCTGTGCAGAAGGCAGCCAAGTGCATCATTGGGGTGGACTACCCCAAACCCATGGTGAACCACGCGGAGACCAGCCGGCTGAACATTGAACGCATGAAGCAGATCTACCAGCAGCTATCACGCTACAGGGGGCTCTGTAAGTACCAACAATTCCAAAAGATTTTCTTTGATATGACACAAAATGCTTGGAATTATGGTCATGATTTAAAATACACAGCAATTGTCTCTCTCACCACTCCTTGCAAGAAGAAGCAGTCCCTGTCAAAGGTGCTGTTTCCAGGGAGAGCTACATTGAGCTCTTGAACAGCTAAGAGTGGAGTTTAATTAGTTTGAGAGCTGGTGATGGCACAGCACCATATAGTATATATATTATATATACCAATAGTATATTCTTCACTTTGGGAAAAAAGGTAGGCAGAGCATCCTAAATAAATATGCTGCTAGATCAGTGTCTGTCTGTGGCCATCCCTGGGTCAGCACAGCTCAGAGCCCATCCTCATTTGGGATTTTATTTATGCTGGTTGGTGATCACTAAGGTGTTTCCATGTGAAAGGCTTATGCCAGCCCAAACATTTCTTGTTTCTGTTATGATCTTCTTGTCTTTCTCTAGGTTTACTGGCATCAGTCCCTTCATGTGTGGAGGATCTCAGTGGCCCAGTTGCAGACTCAGCTTCAGGGCAGGGCAGCAGCACCAGTACAGGTGAGTTGGAAGTATTTGTGTACTTCAGAGATACCTTCATGGGTAGGAGAGAGAGATTCTTTTCTAATAAGAGGAGAATGTAGCTAGGAAAACATAGATCCCGTTCACCTTCCTGTAGGCTTTCTTCAGAAGTCCCCAGTGAGCCTTCATTCCTAAAAGGGCTGAAGAATAGTGAATCTCTTATTGCCCATATGGGATCATACGCAGCCATTTAATGGAGGAGTGCAGATCACTGTGGGGCTAATCAGGTGTAATTAAGCTTTCCTCTATCAAAGGAGGACGCTTTTGTGTTTGTTCTGGTGGACTTAATTATTCTGCTTTTAACAAAATATTTCAAAAGTTTTTAAGAAGGCTGTGGCAATACCTTTCTGTGCTTGTACATTGTGTATTCTCCTTTCTCCCAGCTCTGTGGCATGTTAAGCTAGGGTATACATGTGAGGAGATCTAAAGCCAGAGGAAATGTTGCAGTGACTCTTCTTCCTCTACAGCGATGAGACTGCCGCAATCTGACCAGGCTTCTCCAAAGCGCAAACATGAGGGAGCGGAAGAGCTGTGCACTGAAGAACTGTACAAACGAGCCAAAGTGACAGGTCTACCCGCTCCAGAGATCCCTGGCAAGAGTTTCTGAGTGTGAGTAGTCCCTGGCATGATCTGGCCTAAACTCTCTTGTTCAGACAGCAAGCAAGGCTCAATTTTATTTGATCCCTGCATTTTAATGAACAAAATGGACTTGCCTGGTGAGAAAGGTGGCTCCTGACTGTAATTGCATAGCCCTGTAATTTGGCAGTGGTCTGCCTTCTAGTTGTTTTTGCTTTTGCTTGACAAGCTGTTAACTCAGTAGTCCAGCAGAGAGCAGTAACCTATTACTAGAACAAGCACAGAGCACAGTTATGTTTGGGTTTGCACTAGTGAGTGCAAATCCACTTCCAGAGTGGATTTGCAGCCAAGTTCGCCCATGTGGTGAGGGCACAGGCTGGAGGAGGGGAGTAAGCAGGCCCACTCTTCTGCCTGAAATGCTCCATATCCCAGGAGGGAAGGAACTGGTTGCATGTTCTGCCAGCTTTTCAGTATGAGGGGGAGCTTGAGGCAAACTCTTCTGCTTTCTCCTGCAGCCAGCAACAAGGAGCTTGCAAGTGAAGAGTGAGAGTGCTGAAGAGGTGATCAGAAGAGCAGGGACTGCTGCTACCACAGAGGGACTGGAACTTGTGATCTGCAACAGAAAATCTGGGGCATCTCGTAAAAATGTGTAATTCCAATAGCTGCCACAAAAGGGCACTGTGTTACCTGTACTTGGGAATATTTGGCTTTCTGGTCTCCATAGAGCTAAATATGTCTCTTCTCAGCCATGTCCAAAATCTGCCCACATTTAAGGGGGCAAGAGTTTTCTTTCAACTTGTTCACTCCCAAGTGTATCTGTCTTTTCTGACGATGGATCAGCACATGAGACTTGCTGCACTGACAGAGGGAGCAGCATCTGCACGTCTCGGAAATAGTGAATGTCCTTTCTCATCACTAGTACTAGGCAGCAGCTGCTGGAATATCTAAAGTAGAGTACCCATCCTACGAGAAAACAGGAAAATCTCTGTTTCTTTAGGCTAGACTGGTGGGGATATAAATGGTTTCTGAGTAAATCAAGGCTTTACACATGTAGGATGAAAAAGAAATGAAGGATAACTGTAGTATAAGAACAAAGAGATACAAGCTGTCTGTACCTTTGAAAGGCACTTAAAACTTTCCCTGTAGAAGAATCTCACTACTGCAAGGTAAGCCATCGTGCTGTTGCCTGCAGTGGGCAGCTTCAGAGCAGCTTGCCGTGGAGGGGAAGAAGACTCTGAGAGTAGTAGGAATTCTTTGGAGAATAAGCCTGTACTTTGATATGATTAGAGCAGTCTCCCAAAAGCTTGCTGGTCCACATAATGAGGGAGCTGTACCTCATGGGGGGAACAGTCTTGGGCTTGGGGCTTTACAGCATTTCCTTCCCTGTGTGAGAGCTCTCTCAAATGGAGTGACCAGTGTCTAGTGCGTAGCCTGTGGAGTGCATCGTACTGATGGAGGAAGTATTACACATCAACTCCTTGAAGCAAGTCTTCCTTGGGCTCAGTCCATTGTCCATTCTGTGTGGATGTTTGCTCTTTCCTGTATTGACATCTGTGGTTTTGAGTTTCTACACAGTATAGTCCCTGTATCTCATACCCTGCACACTGCTCCTTGTTCCCATTCATGTTCAAGTTGGTGCATTGTAGTCTAGCAGGACAACCATGTATCCTTCCTGCCTCTTAACCATATGCTTCTTGGCCTGGTCCTGCTACAGGATGTCATTTCAGCACAGTGCTGGCAGAGCGCCTCAGTTTGCCTTTACGCCTAAGAGGGCAATGGATGGCAGTACTGCAGAAGAACCTCTGTTTTGGCAGTTTTCAAGAAGGATTATATCAAGTAGCTAATCCTGTGCAACGGTCAGCTCTTGGCACTGTTCTCATTTGCTGTCCAAAACCTTTCATCCCCGCTCTGGCACAGATAGCGTGGGGCTAGGTGTGAGCTTATGCAACTAGCATCTTGGGGAACACGGTCGTCGTGTCCCACTCTAACTGGGATAATCAGATTCAGTTTTGGAGCCTGTGCTTGAACCTAGAGCAATGGGGCTGCAAGTAGAAACTGACTCAAATGTATCTGGGAAACCTAGAGTGGTGGAAGAAGTGGAATTGTGTCCAAAAGTTAATTCATTGAATAGCTGAATAACCTTTCCTTCCAACTGATCTCCGTGGGGCGTTGATCCTAGATTCCCTCTCTCAAGGGAATCTGTTGGGTAGACTGTCCACGTAAACGAGTCACTTTTCCGGGCCTTCCTTTCTTCTAAGCTATTGTCCACCAGGGTTTCCCTAGTAATCAGCAGGTTTTGTCTCCAGTCTGACCCAGACCTTACTCCCACTGAGGGCAGAAAGGTATGAGGGAAAGGAGACCATCCCCCCATCTTCTGCTGCAGAGGGAAGAAAGGGGAAAGACATGCACTTTGTAAACTTAGACTACAGAAATTGTGACTTCTGTCTTTTGGAGAGTTTCACGCTTAGGCAATGGTCTGTAAATATGACTTTTTTTTTTTTTTATAAATGTCATTAACCCTCTCTATGCTGTCATCCAAATTATTTCATTTGGTAAGTGGCATTTTGGGATTGGATCCATGGGGGTAAAGAGCCAAGGGGAGGGCGTGTAAAATCTCCCAAGTGATTTCTTGGAAGGCTTTGTGGGCAAGGGGGAAATCGCATTTGCAAGGTTTCTGTCATCATCTGTGGTGAGTATGGTGGCAGCTGGAAGAGCTGCAGTCCTAGGAGTAGAACAGGTAAGGGTGGAGAGAAACACAAGGCCAAAGTAAAAACACGTGCAAGAAACATGTTAAGTAGGTTGGGATTCATCCACTCTGTTGTCTTTTTACAGTTGAAACGATAAAGATGTGTGAAACTGCATGACAAAGAAGTGGAATAGGGTATGATTGTTCACTGTTTCCTGTAGTGTTTAGGATTGGGCATGTTCCAACTAAACTACCAGATGGCAGATTCAGCGCATCTGCGCACTCCTTACACAGACATTTTCGTGGCAAGCTCTTTGTCAGCTGTGGGTGCTAAATTTGACCAAGTTCAAAAAGGCCTGACCAGTTCATGGGGAAAGGAAAAACCATCAATAACTATTAGTGTTTGTTTCAGGAAGGAGCAGAGGATTGCTGGAAGCAGATAACAAAGGAAGCATCGTGAAATGCATGTCAGTTAGGGGATTTCCATTTCCTGGGATAATGACTGTTTTCTGTGTCTCGGGGCTAGGTGGCTTTATGGCCTGACCTGGTACAAGCATCCCCAAATAGAGCATAGGGTGAGCTCTTTGCACAGGGAGAGAACGGTTTGGTTTTGATGCTGTCAGAGGAGTGGCTTTTGGGATGTTCCACAGGGAGGTGTGGCGGCTCCTTGTCACTGATCAGTGAGGGTGGGTGCTGAGCCAGAGAAATGCTACAGAGCTATGAACAATGTGAACATTGTTCAAAATGGCCTTCTGTCAGTGACTGAGCCTTTTCTCTTGCAATTCGGCCAAGTCATGAACGGATACAAACACACCATGACTTAGCAGTCTAGTAACTGGCTAAGATGCAATTGGAGTCAAGTTCTGCTTGTGCATCATGCCATCCTCCCCAGCACTCCTGTGTAGACCCAGTTACTGGAACCTTTTTTGCTGTCTTTGAAGGATTAGATGAGGTGTAATATTTTCTTAGTAACCAGCAAAACTTAGCAAATGAACCGCAGTGCAAGTAGCCGTGCAGTTCCTCACACAGGTTTGGTAATGGGGCCGACCTAGAGCAGAAGTGCTAGAGCCTTCGCCTCTCCTGGCTATGGTCACATAGCACCAGTCTGAACACCAGCTAAGCAATGATTACAAGCAACCCAGACAAAGCCAAGGCACCATTTTAAATCATTCTGTGTGTATAAGCGTTTAAAATTTGGAGCCTAAATTATTGGGAAAGTTTGAGAAGAAAAAGATTTTGAAGATGGAAATCAGGGTGTTTTGAAGAGGTGCTGGAGATAATAAGGCCATGTCTGGCCTACAAGAAGGTCAATGTGTACAACGCATTGGTTGCCTGAGTGCAGGTGTGGTCAAGGTGCTTGATATTGCTGTTCCCTGTCTCTAGCAAGGACCTCATGGGCTCGGGGAAGTAGTGCTTCAATGCTTAAGGTGGCTTACAGACAAAAACCCTCTGAAGCTGCAGCCTGTGCCTTAGAGGAGCCAGGATGACAGCAAACTGTCCAGCTTTCTCTGCTTAGAGTGTGATAATGTAAATTAAACTCGGAGAGGTCAGTTTTGAGGCTCCTTCTCTGTGCTGGCCACAGTATCTGTTCTCCCTGTCAAAGGAATCGCAGTGACGTGGTTGAAGATGGAAAGCGACTAACTGTGGATTTCTAGCAGAGTAAGTGATTGCCTGCTCCATGTGCTGGTGGTTGGGGAAATTCCATTCTCCCATGTCTCTTCTGTCTTCCCAAAGAAGGAACTGGAGTGGCTTCAGGACGGGCTGGCTGAAAGGTTTGAACATAGAAATTGCGCCTGGGTATGGAGGAGTGGGAGCCAGGGCTGTGGCTACTGGGGCAGAGAGGAAACTGGAGCACAACTGTACCTGGGGGGAGAGGGAAGAGCTTGGATTAGACCAGCTGGTTCAGCTGGGGAGAGAAACAGGCAAACCTCTCGGCACATAACCATCCCTCAGGCTTAATTTAGGGCTGAATTGCTCTGAAGTGAACCCGATGGTCAATCAGACAATTTTCAGAAATCAGAAGGAGTAAGACAATAGATGTGTGCAGAGACACTGGCTATGGCAGAAGTGTAGGCTCTATTTTGCAGGACATGCACATGAATATATGTTGCCAGGGAGGATGGAGGGTTTTATGCAAGATCTAGGGAAAACCAGGATGTAACTAAATCAACCGTTTCTACCAAGTCCCTTATTTATGGCAGTCAGACATCGTAGCCAAAGCCTGTGGCTTCGAAGGAGCTGACTGTCCCTCTCAGGTCAAGCAGGTTGTGCCTGTTGTCCAAGTGTTCGGTGCGACTCTTTGCTACAAAGCAAAAACAATCTTCCTGTGGGAGCAGCCCTCTGCGGGACTGGGTAGTTTTGTATTTCCCTGACAGTGACCCTAGCCGTGGGAATGAGGTGACGAGCTGTGACCAGCCCGTGCTGTCCCACAGCCGCAGGGCAGGCGGGTGTCCCGTGCTGCCCCTGAAGTGTCCATCCCGGGGCTGGTGGCTGCAGCAAGGGGGCTTGGGTGAAGCCACGGAGGAGTCACCTGTGGAGCCAATGCTGTCAAAAATCTGCCAGCTCTGGTGGCTGTGTCCCACCAGCTGGCTCAGCTGGAGAGGGGCTTCCAGGGGTCCTGTGTAGAGGCCCCAGGCTCCGTGATGTGCGTGAGCAGAGGGATGTGAGGGGCAGTAGCGCAGGCAGAAAGGCTGGAGCAGACCTCCTAGCTAGGGACAACCAGCCCCCTCAGGAGGCTGCCCTGGGGGCACCACGGTCACCTGGTGGATGCGTGCCTGTGACATCCCTTTGGTTTGCTCCCGGGTGAGCGCGGGGCTGCGTGCCTCGCAGGGCTCTGCTTGCTCTTCTCCGGAGGAGCAGCTGGCGGCCTGGGTCTCGGCCAAGACGCGATACCGTTGCCTTGAAGGCAGCCAGCTCCATGGTTTGAGACACGCTGATGGGACCTGCCGTGTCTTTAAGGTTTGACCTGCTTAAGGCAGTGCCACGCACCCACACGGGGCTGTCACGGGCATGAGTGACAACTGGGAGCGCAGCGGGCATGCAGGGAATATGGAACGTTCTCCTGTTCCTTTACAGCAGTAGCCTTGGGACCTAAAAATACCAGTGTTGTGCACTCCTGTGTGCACCACAACCCGCGTGGTTTTTTAAGACAGCCTGCGACGCGCAGGGAGGAGAGGCCGAGCACAGCAGCCTGCCGCTGGGGAAAGGGCACAGCAAATAACACTCGCCCAAGATGCTCCTGGGCCACAGCTGGACATGAGAGGGGTCTGCCTGTTCTCGGGAGCGATCTGCAACCTCGAGATTTGCTTCTTCCACCTGTGCCAGTGGAACCTGTGTCTAATCTGCTTTTTAAATTCCCCTTGCAGCGTGCACAGCCCTGGTGGGCACGGGGTTTGCGCTGGGGCTGCCGACCCTGGTGCCAGACCCACGAGGGGTGCAAAAGCGCAGCTGGGCTTGGCTGTGGACCCCGGGCATGCCCCTGCGGTGGAGGCTGAGGCTGGGGGAGGCTGGTGCCGGAGGAAGGCCCCGGGTGCTGCCTCCCAGGGGCAGACCCTGGGGACGGTGGCGGTGGCAGGGGTGCCCTGTCCCTTGGAGGTGGCCCTCTGTGCCCCTCGCCTTGGGCAGGAGCCCCCGGGCACCACCTGCAACGGGGGGGCTCTGGGGCTCTGCCTCCAGCTGCGGGCACATCTGTGTGTGTGTGTGCGGGGGGGTCCAGCTGCGGTACATCTGTCCCGCAGCTCGGGGGGCCGCGGGAGGAGCCCCCCCAGCAGCAGGTACGTCCCTCCCCGGCGGCACCGCCAGCATCCCCTCCCTC
>VXAA01004497.1:347098-360959 GCA_013399115.1 Anseranas semipalmata
CCGCGGGGCAGCTGGCACCGGGGACAAAGACAGCAGGGATGGGGAGGCGGGGGGAGCCGGCTGGAGCATAATGGACAAGGGGACAGCAGGCAGCCTTGTCCCACCCTGCGCAGGGACCCCGAGGAGCCGGTGGCACGTGGGAGCCACATCCAGCTGGGGGGACGGGGACAGCAAAGGCACCCCCCGGGCAGTTGGTCCCAACCAGTGTCCAGACCTGCGGAGAGGTATTTTTGGGGGGGTGGCGTGGGGGGGTTGCATAGATGGTGGGCTGGGGAGGGGGAGGTGACGGTGGCCTCGCAGGGGACGGTGGAGGCTGCGGGGCCACACCGGGAGCCACAGCACGGCCCGAGCTGAGGACATTGGGAACGGGAGCTTTGCTGAGCAGGGTCTGATGTGGCTGGCAGCAGGAGCCTGGAGCGAGCAGGGACGGGCACAAGGAGTGTGCGCCCTGAGGACAGGACAGGGCACTGGGGATCCCACGGATCTTGGTGGGCTTTAGGCCAGAGGCTTGCTTTGTGTTGGTGGGGAAGCAAAGCGGAAGCAGGGCAGCTCCCATGCTGCTGGCAATGGCTGCAGGAGAAAACCCCCAGAGTCCCAAGCTTGGTGCTTGAGCAAAAACCAACAGCGTGGAAAATGCCGCTGCTGCTGAGGGGGAAACACCTGTGCTGTGCCCCAGAGCCTTCTGCAAAGCCCAGGAGCAAAGCGTGCCCATGCGGGTGGGCTGCACCCGGGGGCGGTCACGGGCACCGTGGGGAAGCGCTCGGGCAGTCCCAGGCAGTGCCCAGGGACCGTGACGGCTCCGGCCGCTGCGCGTGGCTGTGGGATGGGGAGGGACGGGCGCCACGTGCTGTTTACCGCCGGGGTGACAAGGCGGCTTTGTTCTCCTCCCCAGGACACCCTGAATAACAACTCTCTGGGGAAAAAGCACAGTTGGCAGGAGCGGGTGTCCCGGTCGTCGTCCCCTCTGAAAACGGGTGAGTGGTGGGGCTGGTGGCCAGGGGCCTCGCACCCTTTGGTGGCTCCGGAGTCGATCCCCAGCCCGGAGCCTGGGGCAGGCAGTTCTGGAGGAAAAGGTCCCCATCGGTGGGAAGTCAACTCCGCTCTCCTCCCCGCAGGTGAGCAGACCCCTCCCCATGACCACGTTTGCCTGAGTGATGAGGTCAATCACCAAAACAGCACAACCTCCACCAAAGACCGGGGCACGTCCACGGAGAGCCCGTGCCGGCGCACGGCGGCCACCCAGATGGCACCCACCTGCGTTGCCTCGTCCCGGCCCCCCGAGAAGCACCAGGCCACCAGCCGGCCCCCGCCCCACGGTGCCAGCGTGGTGGTGGTGACGACAAGGGGCCCCGAGGCCCACCGGGACCGCATCCGCTACCAGACAGACGTGAGGCTGGAGGCCACGGAGGAGATCTACCTGACGCCCGTGCAGAAGAACTCAGACCCGCTGGAGACCGAAAAGCCGTTCCTGTCCCAGTCCAGCGAGAACCGCATGTCCATCAGCTCTGACATCGACACCTCCAGCTACTCGGCCCTGGTGGGGAAAACCAACCCCTCCATCAGCGAGGAGGACGAGGTGCTGGACTACATGTCCTCCCCTGACAAAACGAGCCTGCCCCGGGCCTCCTGCGGTGGCGGGAGCAGTGGCTACCGGCCGGGCCACAACCTTCAGAGAGCCTCGGTGAGTTCGGACACCAGCGCCCTCTCCTACGACTCGGTCAAGTACACACTGGTGGTGGATGAGAACGTGCAGCTGGAGCTGGTCAGCCTCAAGCAGTGCTACTCGGGCTACAGCGACGAGAGCGACTCGGCCACCGTCTACGACAACTGCGTCTCCTCGCCCTATGAGTCGGCCATCGGCGAGGAGTACGAGGAGGACGCGCTGAAGCGCGACTCGGTCTGCCTCTCCGAGGACTCCACGCCCGAGGCGGACATCCACTTCTCCAAGAAGTTCCTCAACGTCTTCATGAGCGGCCGGGCACGCTCCTCCAGTGAGTGCTGGGCGAAGGGAGGAGGTGGGCTGGTCCCTGGTACGAGCTTGCCCGGCCCAAGGTGCCCTGCAGGGCCTCCAGCGAGATGGAGAAGCTCCAGCATGCGCTGGCTCCACAGCCTGCGACTTCCTCCCTTGTGGCTGGGGGATTTGGGGGGCTGGAAAAGCCTCATGAGCTGCAGGGAGAGCTGGAGGCATTTCAAGCTGCCTCTTTTCCTGAGCTAAGGCCGTGAGGCGTGAGCTGAGGGCTGCGTCCTTCCACCTGCAGTGGTGCCGACCCTTCAAAGCCGCGACGTGCCCCTCTGCCTTCCTCCCCAGGTGCCGAGTCCTTTGGGCTGTTCTCCTGCATGATCAACGGCGAGGAGCAGGAGCAGACCCACCGCGCCGTCTTCAGGTGAGCGCAGGCACGAGCAGCATCCCTAAGGCCATCCCTACCCAAACCCCACTGTTCCCAACATGGGAAGCCTGGGGGCCAAGCCATCATCCTGGGTGCCCAGCAGGAGCCAGGCACTGGCTGGGCAACACCTGCCCAGGGGTGAGACCTCCCAGGGCAGCAGGACCTCCCTGGGGAGCCACGGGGGGGTGCAATAAGGGACAGATATCCCTGCGTGCCTTTTGAGCCTAAACCTGCTCAGATCTCTGTTCAGCATCTCAGACCTTGGCTGATCACAGCTGCTCCCCTCCTGTGCCGGCCGCGGGTCCCGCGTTGCCCCCGCCCCAGCCGCGTGTCAGCGGGCAGGCCGGCAGAGCTGCCGGGTGCTAGTGACTCCCTGCCCAGGTTCGTGCCTCGCCACGCGGACGAGCTGGAGCTGGAGGTGGACGACCCTTTGCTGGTGGAGGTGCAGGCGGAGGATTATTGGTACGAAGCCTACAACATGCGGACAGGGGACCGGGGCATTTTTCCTGCCTACTACGCTATCGAAGTCACCAAGGACCCAGACCACGTAACAGGTACCAAGCCTCCGTGATGGTCGGTGATGTTGCTGATCTCCTGCTGACCTCCTCACTGCTGAGCAGCGGGTGGAAGGAGGACACCATGGCTGGGGCCATGGGCAGCTCCAGCTGGCGGTGGTGGCAGCTTGTACCCGATGCTGGGCAGGGAACTGTGCAGGTGTGGGAGCATTGTGAAGGCCATCAGAGATGATCCCCGCCATGTGCTCTGTCTTCCAGCTCTGGCCAAGAGCAGTGACTGGGTGGACCAGTTTCGGGTGAAGTTCCTCGGCTCGGTGCAGGTTCCCTATCACAAGGGCAACGACGTGCTGTGCGCAGCCATGCAGAAGGTAGCGTCCCACCCCGGGCTGAGCCCCTGCGTGGGAGCGGGGAGGAGAAGGGAAGGGGCGAGCCATCTTCACGTGCTGCCCATGAGTGCCAGTGCTTTGTGTCTCTGTCTCCCCCCAGATTGCCACCACGCGCCGCCTTACTGTGCACTTTAACCCACCCTCCAGCTGCGTCCTGGAGATCAGCGTGCGCGGGGTCAAGATTGCCGTGAAATCTGATGACTCCAAGGAGCACAGCAAGGTAGTGCCCGCTTGTCTCATCCCTTCCCTAGTTGCTGCTCTTAGCTTGCTGGTGCCCCCCATGCATGTTCACGTTTGGGAATTAAGGGTCTCCACCCAACGTGCTCCTTGTTCCATGAGAAACACCATCGGAAGGGTTGTAGGCCCACCATCAGGGTCCCCCAAGCCCAGTGGGACCCCAGCTTTGGGCCGTACCGCAGGCTGGTGCCCTCACAGCTGCCAAGCGCATTGCTGTGCTGGGATGCAGTGAGCTGAGCTGCACCCCTAATCCATCAGCTGCTCCTAAACCTTCCTGCTGCTATTTTGAGTGGCGTCCTCCAGATCTGCCCCGTAATCTCTTTAGCTGGGTATTGCAGGCTGCTGATTAGTGTTCTCCATAAGTAGCCTAGCGAAGCACAGCAAGATGCTGTGTGGAGGCGGGCGAAGCCTTCGCAGCAAGCCTTTGGAAACCTCCCCTTTGGATGGGGTGCAGGAGTAGTTCATGGCCACAAACGCCTATTTGCAGGGGTTGGAGACCCGCTGCCCTGCAGGGCGGGTGGGGAGGCAAGCATTGACTGTTCTTTTCTCTGTCCCCCACAGGTAAACAAGTGTAGCCATTTTTTCCAGCTGAAGAACATTTCCTTTTGCGGATATCATCCAAAGAACAACAAGTGAGTAGTGGGAGGTGTGGGGCAGCTCTCAGTGCCTTGATGCACGGAGGCTTCGCTGCCTTCCTGCTTTCAGCATCTCCATCCTGAGGGCTCCCCTTCCCCTGTAAGCCGCAGCTTCACATGAGGAGCATCCTCTGGATGGGTATCACATCCCAGATGTGGGCCTGGGCAACGGGAGCTGGTAGCCACTGGGGTTTGGGACCCCCTTTGCCAAGGATGGACGCTGGGGGTACTTGTTCCTGCTCATCTGCCAGCCCAGTCTGAACCACTCTTTCTGCCCTCAGATATTTTGGGTTCATCACCAAGCACCCTGCTGACCACAGATTTGCCTGCCATGTCTTTGTCTCGGAGGAGTCTACAAAGCCGCTCGCGGAGTCCGTAGGGTGAGTCCTGGCTGGGGCGGGAGGAAGGAAGGTGTTCCCTTCGGATGGAGAGGAGGAACAGGACCTGGCACCTCTTCCCTACAGCGAGGGGACTGGGGTGAGAGCCAGGGCTGACGCTGCTGCGGGCAGCGTACTGCTGACAGCGCTGGAACAAGTCCAAAGCTGTGCAGGCAGATGGCTGAACCCTGTGCGGGAGCTCAGAGCTGGGATGGAGACCTCGCTCCAGCAGCACCTCTGGGTGCTACTGCGTGAGGCTCCCGGGGCTGATGGGGGTTTGACCCAACAGCAGGGTAGCGAGCAAGGGCGAGAAGGGGAGCAAAACGGGCTCTGTAAATGCCTCGGGGAGGGTGCAGCTGAGCTCTGCTCCGTGCTGTGTTGCAGGAGGGCTTTTCAGCAATTCTACAAGGAGTATGTGGAGTACACGTGCCCCACAGAGGACATCTACCTGGAGTAGGGGCTGGCACGGGCACCTGCTGCACAGCCAAGGCTGCGGTCTCGCCCCTTTCCCGTCGTGCATGGACAAGAGCTGCTTTGAGACCGGAGGAGGAGCGGGCCCAGGGAACGGCTCCCCGGGGCACCGAGCTGCCTCTTTTCATGGCTCCCCTTCCTCGGGCTGGGGCTGGGGGGGACGGGAGGGGGGAGGGCTGGACAAATCGTGTTTATTGTACAAAATATTTAGTTTATTCTATTGGAGGAGTGCCCACTGGGTGCCCTGCCTGTGAGTGCTGGAGGGGTGGGCAGCAGCCTGCTCCAGCCCGTTCCTGCTGCAGGCTGGGGTGCCAGCATCTCCTCCCTGGGACCACAGCCCAGCTTCCCGTCACATCCCTCTGGGGTGACTTTTAACGCAGTGGCAGAGTCGGACTCCTGCAGGGTGAAGACACAGCAGCTACAGCCAGCAAGAACCACGTGAGGGCTCCTGCCCGGGGAGGTGACACCACTTCCCTGCCAGGCCCTGGGGACAAGGCTGCTGGGCAGGGAGGATGGAGCCCAGTGTCTCCTCTTTGAGTGCCAGAGAAAGGATGAGCTGAGACCGCTCACCCCTGCCTCTGCCCCCATCCCTCCTCTCTTATATCCATGCCCTGGGGAGAGAAAGACCCCCCCATACCTCTGCGGTGACCACACCGTGGGGAGGGAAGCGTTTCTCTGCCCCCGTCCCCCCCCTCTCCCCTCCAGCTGCGGGTGGCAGGGGCAGGGCTGAGCCACCCCACCAAGGTGGGTTGCGGCCCCGTGCAGGCCGGGGTGCCTGCTGGAAGCGGAGCAGGGAAGGGCTAAAGCCTGCAGGGAGCCGCGCACGTCTCCAGGGAGGTTTAAAAAAAAAAAAAAAAAAAAAAAAAAAAAAAAATTTGGGCCCCGCCCACCGGCCCCCCCNCCCTGCAGCCAGCGGCCTCCGTGCTTCAGCTGGATCTGCTGTGATGGCAACAACTATTAAATATGATGGTTCATGGAGCAGTGCGGCGGTGCTGTTTGTGTCCCACAGTGGTAGGTTTGGGCCCTGGCTTCTTCCTTCCCTTGGGAGCACAGGAGGTGCTGGAGCTTCTCCAGTTTCCTCCGAGACCCCCGGTTCCTGGCCCCCACACCTACCTGTGTGCCCTGCTGTCCTGCAGGAGCAGGGGGCAGAGCAGAGGGCAGGCTTACAGGTGGGCATCGTAGTAGTACTCCAACAAGTCAAGCTCGTCACGCTTGGTTTTGCCAGCTCTGTGCAGTCCCGCTGGCCGCTCCCGGGCTGCCCGGGTCCTGAAGCGAGGCTGCTTTGGTTTAATGCCATAATCTGTGGGTAGGCAGCGGGGTGAGGGCTGGGGGGCTGTCCATGCCTCCCCTGGAGGGGTGAGTGCATGGGAGGGGGCTGGGGGAAGAGCTGTACCATCCACCAGGCCAAAGTGCTGCTGCGGGAGCTCCAGGAGGGCAGAGAAGTCCTTGGGGACCAAGTAGCTGCGGAAGAAACCCAGAGGCAGAAGTGAGCCGAAGCCCTCCAGCGCTCGCCCACCTTGGCACCATGAGCGGCAGCCCAGGCCTGGTCCAGGATCACTGGGGTTACAGGAGAAGGGGCACCCAGCCCCTGCAGCACCACTGCAGGTACCAGGGCAGGGGGGAGAGGAGGAGGAGGAGTGCCATCACCTCTGGCGCAGCGGCAGAGGGAGCGCAGCCCCCAGCAGCAGGGCGAGCAGCAGGAGCCAGCACCGCATGGCTGAGCCCTGTCACCCACCACTGCCAGGTTCTGCAGCGAGGTCACAGAGGAGCAACCCAGGTGGTCCCAGACACCCCCCCCCCATCACTTTCCAGGCTTTACCTTCTTCAGCCTCTTCCTTGTTAGAAGTCCAATCGAATGGAGCTACTCAGCTCATGACTTTTCCATGCTGCCAACTGAGGTGGCAACGCAGACACTACGGGCTGTGGTCCCCTCGCTGCTGCGGGCCTACACCTGCCCGCACCCCATTTCACCTGCTGAGGCAAGAGGGCTGTGACCCCCGCATCCTGCGAGCTCCCTGAGGTAGGAATGCTGCTGTCACCCACATAAGGCCAGCTCGCCCCTGTGCCCAGTGCCCCGGGCTGGCTGCCCCTTGCGCTGGCTAAGGGAGCCTCCACAGCAGCTGGATGTCTCACATGTCCCTGAACTAGCAGAGCAGACACAGAAGATGGCCATAGCTGTCCATGCCTCAGCTGGACCCTTCATTAAGTGCTGCACAGCAGTATTTGCTGAATTAATCTCTTCAGTGCTCTTCTCTGCCCTTGGCCAAGCTCCCGAGCACTGGCTGGCAGCCATTCTGCAAACCCTTTTAGCACACGTTAGGTGCTAGCAAAGCAGCCTACAAACTGTGGCTCTGCCCACCCCAAGGGGAACCCCAGGAAGCTGGGGGCTGAACCAGGAACCTGGAGTTACAGATACAGTCATCAGCTAAGCAAGGTGTGGGGCTCTGCCCCACACAGGCCAGAGCCCAAGGCCTCTAAGAAACAATATAAAAACAGAAAGCAGATTCCTGAGCAGACACCTGCAAAAGCTGCTCTTACTGATTGGGACAGACCTGCTGGCAACCAGAATCAGGAGACACAAGGGGATCCCTTGCAAGCAAGGGAAAAGAGGTCCTTCAGCTCAGTTCTTTCAGTTCAGATGGTTTATTTGACAGACAAGCCTGCTCCAAGCAGATCGGCCAGGCACGGCCAACACAAGCAGGCTGCAGGTCAATCTCAGCGCCATGAGGTGGGAGACAATGCTCTCCAAAAATCCCTACGCTGCCTGGCTTTAGTATAGTGCAGCTGTACAAAAGACGAAAAATCAAGTGCTTAAAAAAGGTTGTCCCATCACCACCACTGGAGCCACAGCACTGTCCACAGAAAGAGGTGGCCAGGGTCTCTCCACACATGTAGCGTCCATCATTCACAGTTAGATCTGTTAAAAAATTACATACACCCCCCTGCCCACCCTGCAGAACAGAAGCTTCTCATTGATGGTTTAACTGAAAATTAGACGTTATCAACACCCCTTCCCCCAGCCTGCTTGCCCTCCTTAGAAACATCCAGCCACGATCTTAGTAAGTAAGAATTGTCATTTTCTCATCAGCCCCAGTTGTAGAAATAGATTTTCTGCCAGGCGGGTAAGTAATCCATCAGTGGCCCTGAAACAAGAGAACAGAGGGATCACACATGTAGAAAGGCAAGAATTTGAAGCTGTATGCATATGAGGTAGCTACCCCCTCCTCATTATGACACCCACCAATTCCAAATCTCCATTTATATAACTCTGAGAAACCCAAGAATAGAACAGATACTTTTGCTAAGATGGGAGGCAACTTTGGGATGTAGTGCCAGAGATTAGAGTGGGACCAAGAGGTGTGTGAAACATGGTCAGCACAGATACAGTGTGGAAAATCACTCCTTCAGTGCTGACATGTCCAAATTCTGGTGGGAAGGGGCTTCTACAATGCCCAAGGGGAAAACCTGCATGCAGTGAGTCAGAAGGACACAGCCATGGCACAGGAAAGAGGGAGACAACTCAGCAGTAATGGGCAGGTGCAGACACAGAAGGAACTGCTGTATAGCAAAAATGCTTATGCTGGCACAAGGCTTAATGCAGGCTCCAAAGCCTCTCTGAAATCGCTAACTGGAGGAGTGGCTCCTGAGCTGGCCAGCTTTGTGACTTCCTCAAAGAAAGGACAGCCCCACAATGCCAGGCTAATCTAATGCCATATCACTGCCATGAACCACTCCAGGAAAAGCTTCACATCAGGACTAAAGAGGGGGAAGTGAAATTCTGGCCCGTAATAAAGGGATCCTTAGGTGAAGGACCAGGAAAAGACAGACCTGGTTTGGCCCTTTGGTTTATAATCCATTCCTGGCTGGGCCAATACCTCTAGGCAACTGTTTACCCCCCACATCTGTGTTGCAGACTGGGGATCAAGGAAAAGAGTTCAGAAGCAGCGACTGCAAAGCAGGGCTCTGGTGTACCAGCGCAGCTGCAGAAATGCAACTCAGGGGAACAGGCCTAGGTGGCAGAGACAAAGCTCTGCAGCCTGCGAGGGCACCTGGATGTGAACCACCGTGGTCAAGCACAGATACCTAATAGCAAGGAAGTGATTAATCTTCTTCTGTTCCAGTTTAAAAAAACAAGTACCAATACAAGGTGCACTGGTGCTAAACATCCCAGGGACTTCTCGATTCCTTGCTCAGGTGGTAAATTCCTCGACAAACATTCTGTCCAACTCCCATGATCTTTCTCCACCCAACAGAAATGGGGATATAGCAATGAGGCCCACTTACGTGTGACAAAGCCAAGTCCAGGCACGTAATCAGCCAACAAGCGCAGGAGGAAGAGGATCCTGCCCCTAGGAAGGGAGAGAGTATGAACAAATCCAGTGGGACATCTGCCCCAGCTGCTGAACACACTAACAGCAACGGCAGCTGTTAGGCAAGGGCTTGTATTAACCTGGTCACAGGCACCCAGACCTCTTCAGATCTGCTCACCCAGTCCCCTGATGCTATTTCTGTTAAAAGGGAAATTCTCAGCAAAAGCCCAGCAGGGGCCCCTTACTCTGAATATCGGTCATAGAAAGGAGATCTCAACAGGTAGTACAGCAGTAGGATGGTTCGTCGCCTCAGCTCTGCTCGCTCTCGCCTGTTCAGGTCTTTCAGATCACTCAGCAAGCTCAGACTGGAAGGAGAAGGACAGAGAGCTAACTCATGGCAAGAGCAGCCAACAGAAAAAAGAGAGTGGGTTTCTAAATGCCCTCTGCTCTCAGCTCCATGCAGAGCAGTCTGCACCAGCTTTCAGATGGGCAGTACAGAACAGAGAGCACTGTAAGTGTTGTAGAAAATACCTAAACGTGTAAATCTCCCAGTTAAAAACCAGGCCCAGCCCCTGTGCATATTTCTGTCAGTAGGGCCTGCCCTGGACTGGGGAGCAGGGGGACGTGTGATGCCCAGCCACCACCAACCTCAAGTATCTGCAAAGACACTTTCTCAGACTGACCTCGAGATGTCCAGGACTGCTGAGAGGAGCCAGGGTTTCCATGATCTCTGGCCCCACACTCCTAAACTCAATACTAGGAATGTACAGTCAAGGAATGGAAAGAACCAAAGAGGCACACAGACAAGTGATCCCCTGGGTACCAGCAAAGCTCTGCAGAGCCCAGGAGAATACACTCTAAGGCAGTGCTGGAGGGCCCCAGGGAAGGGGTTGGAGGACTTGTGCCCACAGCTCAAGTGGCTGACACTGGCTGTCAAGATGTAAGAGAAGGAAGAGTCCCAAGACCCCTGCAAAAGCAGAGCAGCCGTGGAAAAGAGAAGCATGGTGTGGTACCACCCTACACCGGGGCTCACTGGATGAGCCCGTAGCACCCTCTGCTGGCACCCAAGGTACAGAGTGTGCCCTCATGCAGCCAGGGCAGGATACAGTGGAGCAGAGGACGGGTGATGTAGATCGATTCTGCGACGGTTTCCTGGAGACCCAGAGGGGTGGGAGGCTGGTTCATCTCCTCTGCTCTTCGGCTCTGTGTCTCCTCCCTCTGCTGGGGGGACCCCCAGTGCCTGGACTGCAGGGACGGAGCTGAAACAAGCACATCAGGTCACTGCCACAAATGGTACCTTCCTACAGCCACCCCACTGCTTTCTGCACCGTGAAGGTATGACATGGGAGAGCTTGAAGAGATGCACAGACAGCAAGGCTGTGGCTGCCCCTCCCCAGCTGCTGCAGCTGACCAGCACCCTCAGGGCTTGCCTCCACAGAGGACACAGCAGGGAGAGATATTCCTAAGATCCATGCTCCTCAAAGCATAACCACACTGTAGGGTTGTCTCCAGTGCACAGGTCACTTCAGATAAGGCAACTAAGTGCTGGTCTTGCACCATGTGCCTGAATTCCCATTGCTTTGATATCCCCCCACCTACAGGGCCCAGCGACTGGCAGGATATGCCCCCATACAAGTTGATCAGGTTTTGCTCTTTACTGCCTACACCCAGGTTGTACACAAAGGGCACAGAGCAGAAACAGCTCAGACAAGGACAGAGAACAGGCTCAGCTACTTACTGTTCTGGAGAGACCGC
This sequence comes from Anseranas semipalmata, assembly GCA_013399115.1. Taxonomy (NCBI): domain Eukaryota; kingdom Metazoa; phylum Chordata; class Aves; order Anseriformes; family Anseranatidae; genus Anseranas; species Anseranas semipalmata. The sequence goes on from VXAA01004497.1 coordinate 358,172, forward strand.
ACAACACGGCTAGAACGCCTGCCAACATAGGTCTGATCCTTCCCTGAGGAGTTGCCTTCCATGTCTGCAAGAGAAAACAGCCACAGGGGTGAGGCTCCAAAGGAATACATCTCAACCCAGAGCTGGCAGCACCCTTCCCTCCGTTGCCAGCAAGCAGACCAGACTGAAAGTTTGATCTACTGCAAACTGGACCATCCTGAAGGGACTAATACTACACAGAGCTCTCAGAGGGTGAAAAGGTAAATCTGCCTGACATTGTCCAGACCCAAAATCTCCTTCCTCACCGTCAGACCAGTGGACATGCAGCTTGATCCACAGATCAGCCTGTGGTTCCAGGCTTAGATCCCTCTTCCCTCTCCTTCCAGACTGTAGGGCAACACTGTCTCTAAACTAACCCATGCTCTGGAGAGGGTGGAAAGGAAAGCACAACACAGCCCAGCTTTGCATGCTGAACTCTTACAGCTCCCTAGAAACTCCAGCAGGACAAGACGTGGGCCAGCAAGATGCCAAGCCAGCGACAGCACTGAGGGCTCACCTTCGGGGTGGAGAGGCTGCTGCTGCTCCCTGTTCAGCGGCACTATGGGAGGAGACGTCTGGATGCCAGCTTTGTACCACAGCAGGAGCAGGAGGCGAAGGATGGCTCTGTGGGCAGACACACATGGAAGCCTTCAATACCAAGCTATGGAGCTGGGTTCCTGGTACCGCGCTCAAAAGATGGCACCCCCAGAAGAGGGGAACACTCAGGTCTGCCCAGGGAACTGGTGAGAGGGTACGTGCCCCCCTTCTGCGGCACAGCATCCAGCACACAGCAGGGCTCCAAGCTCCCCCAGCCTCAGGGACCAGCAGCTCAGTCCTGCTTGACCTTTTTCCTGGGGTAATGCCAAGCCCCCTCCAGATCCCCTTTCCGAGCACGTGCAGCCCCTTCCCCTCCGCCTGCAGCACTTACTTAGCCAGCTGGATGAGGACAATGATGGTCCATCGGCCCATCTCCCCCCACACCCTGGCTGTCCCCATCTCTGCAAAGACCTCCACACATTCTAGCACGCTCAGCCAGGTCAGCAGCTTCTGCTGGGGCAGGGACTGCAAAACACAGAAGGGGAGGAAGGGGGACAGGATGCAGGTTCTGCTTGTGAGTCAAAGGGGCAGATGCACAGCCCCATCTGGTAGGATTCTCAGAGCTAGGAGAGTGATGGCCTTGGAAGTCACAGCCTCAGGAACAAGAAGTGGTGCCTCTCCTGTGGCCAGAATCTACACGCAAGACAGTTTCTCCACCTTCAAGCTGGGACAGACCTAGACATCACAATATTATATGGAGCTGCTACCCCAGAAACAGGGAGAATATCACAACTGTATGTCAGACTGCTCTCTACTCCAATTAAAACAGCATAACAGTCTCCTGGATTGTGGCACAGTGCCTGAACAGCAAAGGCAAAACCCTTCCATCCTTGCATCCTTGTTCTAGAGCTCTGGCACACAATGAACCTCCTCCCTGGTCAGAGCTGATGAGACAGTACACCTGGAGCACAGGGAAGGGAACCCAGCGTCCACAGCCACTCCAGAGTGAATGCCTGCTAAGTACAAACTCACAGCATGAGTCTAGATTCCAGGCATGAACCCCATGACAGCCAGGACTCTTCCGGCCTGAGCCCCTCCTCCCCACAAGGGAACTTGCTGATGCTGTCCACCACAAGGTACAGCCTGTATTACTTGAAAAGCATCAATAAGGAAAATACAGCTGAAATTCACCTCACCCCACATTCAGCCTTTAACAACCAGGGAAGCAAGTCTGCATTTTTGGTTGTTACATACCTGATGTTCCAGCCAGAGAGCTGCCTGCACGGGCTGACACTGAGCCACCCACTCAGCAAGGCAAGCTTGCAACAGAAGAGGCCTGCCTGGAAAAAGAAAAGCCCTCCTCCTCTTTCCCCCAAAAGGGTCTAACAAGTGCCGAAAGCCAATCTGGGGCTCTTGCAAAAGAGACACAGCAGTTAGGTGCTTTAACATTTGTTTTGCTCAATACCACGCACAAAGGAAGACTCCAAGGGACTGAATCAGAGCTTCAGTGCTCCAGAGCCAGCAATGGTTATTCAGCGACCGAGCTTCTCAAAAAGAGCAGCGGAGCTCCTGGAGCAAGTCAGGGCCTGATTTCTGCGGTCCAGGGAGCGCTCTCCTCCAAGCCAGGAGCTATGGGGCAGGGCTGCTGGTTACCACACGTTCAGTGGTTGCCTCTGGTCTCTGTGTACCAGACAGCTAAGAGAGTCCGCAGCAGAGTCCTGTTAGTTTCTACAGATGCTCCCTGAAAGCAGGGCTTCTGCACGGGAGAACACACACGTCCCAAATCCTCCTCCCACACACTCCAGTCTTACCACTGGCAGGCTTCGCTGTAGGTCCTTTCGGAGGATCCAGTCATTTAATAACACTAGGAGGTTGGAGGCAGAGTACACTAGAAAGGGAAGAGGACGAGCAGACGGCGGTTACGGGAAAGCAGAGGGGGCCGTGCTGCCTCGCCCTGCCGCCCGACGAGGCGACAAGCCGCGCAGGTTCCCCCCAAAGATGAGGGAGGNGCCCCAGCGGGCCCCCGAGCCGCCGGCAACGCGCTGGTGACAGCCGACAGCCTCACCGGCGGCCCCGGAGCCCCGCCGCCCCTACGTACCGAGCTCCGACAGCTCGTGGGCGTCCGCGAAGCGACCTGCGGAGGGAGGAGAGCGGCTAGCGGGCAGCGCCGGGGCACGGCCCCGGGCAGCCGCCGGGCCGCGGCGCTGCGGGGAGAGGGCCGGGCCGCACCTGG
>VXAA01004497.1:361240-522281 GCA_013399115.1 Anseranas semipalmata
GGGGGTCGGCGTGCGGGTGCTCGGTGCGCTCTGGCGAGGGGAGCCTGAGGAGCTGGCTCCGGGCTATGTGGGGGAGCTGTTAAATCTAATGACAGCACTGGTTTAAAAACAAAAAGTTATCGGTGGTGTGAAGGGGGGAGCGTGGAGTTGTGAAGCGGTACGTGGCCTCGCGCCGTGGGGGCCGGTGGGCGATTCCCCTTCGGGGGGGTCTGCTCTGATCTGCGCCCAGGGATCTCTCCTCGGCACGCAGCTGCGAGCCATCTTTTCACCTCTGCCAGCGGCTTTATTTCTGGAAGTGGCAGGCTGCACAGGAGCAGCCCCCCACTCTGAAAGGCAGCACTACGTGTGCCTGCTTGCCGGCTGCAGGGCCCAGGGGGTGCCTGCTGTGGGCAGTGGATGGAAAAAGTAGGGAGGGCTGGGGGCCTGTCAGCCTCATTTTCCCCTTCTAATGTACGTCCTTGCTCTGGGCCGGTGGGGCTGGAGGAAGGGAGGTGGTCAGGGCCGTGCAGTCAGAGCCACCCTGCTCCTTCCTGCAGCCCGCGTGTTACCGATGCGAGGGACTCGCACAGCCGTGCCGTAGCCTTACTGCTCGGGCACGAACCCCCATTTTACAGCTGTGGGATGCACCTGGCTGCAGCCTGTTGCAGAAGAGGTGACCACACCTGTGCTCGCTCCCGCAGACCCTCCCTGCTCTACCGGGCTGCTCCGGCTCAGCCGCGGCCAGTCGCCCTGCACCTAGCCTGCCTGGCCCGCGGCACGCCTTGCGGTGCAAAGATCGGCAGCTGCGCGCCTCTGTGCTGGAACGCGGCACCTTTGAGGGTGCGCAGGGTGGGTAAGGAGGGCGTTTTGTGGCCTCTCGCAGTCTCCTGAGTGCAAACAGAGCTCTGCCAAGCTACCCCTCCTTCCTCCCCTCCGGTTACCTCCGCACAATGGACGCAGTGTCTGCCTGCAGCTTCCATTGCGAGAATTACGGTTGCATGGGCAGGTACTTTATCCTTTCTGATCTCTCCCCTTCTCCCCCCTCCCCCTGAGGGTTTGTTTTCCAGCAGGCTGAGTTCATACAGGGCACGAGATACTGCTGGCAAGCAGTCTGGTGCTAAACAAAACTTTTTAGTCAGAATCGCGTGGATTAGACCCAACTTTCCATTCACGTGTAGAGCAACCTGTGAGCTGCCCTGAAATTCCCAGTGGCGGAGCTGCTAGCATGAGTGACGAAGTGGGGTGCGATAGCACCCGAAGCCTGTGACAGAGGTCTGGAGAACAGCTTGCTCATGGTAGGTGCGTGCTGCTGGTGGCTCTAGGGGCATATCCAGTGCAGACTGCTGGAGCTGCTCTCCTTCAAGGAGAAGCGCTGTCTCTGCCAGACAGCAATCTGAGAGCTGGCTGCTGAGGAGACTGCCAGAGGCACCTTGTCCACAGCCAGAGGTGAAGCTTGATGCACAAAGTCCTTGGGCTACTCCAAACAGCACCACTAGATAGTGCGGCTCTTTTCCCTAATGAGAAGCTTTTTGGCAGACGCTTCCTCTTTGCTCCCTGTCCCATGCCTCCCTCCCATCCACTGTCTGTCCTGTCTGCCTTTCTGTTAATCTCTCCTGCAGTGAGTGAGTTTGGAGGACAGTTTGATTGGCATCACGGTGCCTTTTTATGGTAAATAAGCTGCAAGGGAACACTGTAGGAGGGGCTGCTTCTCAAAGCTGCTGAGAGCCCATGAGATTGGGCGAGACTTAAATTGCCTTGGCTTATAGCGCTGGTTGCAGGGGTTGGAGGTGAGAGGCTGGGTTAAGGGGCAAGTTTCTCTCCCAGCTGTGCCCGGAAAGATCTCCGAGCAGCTCCTTTCCTAGCATTTACTGTTGGTCAGGGTGGCAAAGGCTGGTGCTTACTGGAAACCCCCTGGCTGTAACTGAGGCCAAATGGTTCCTATGCTCTGATGATAAGGGATGCAGGCTCAGCAGTAATAGAAGGAAAAGAAGCAAACCAAAAAAGCACGCGCTCTGCCAGCCCATCAGCTGGTGCCGTGCTGAAGTCCGGCTTGCTCGGCTGCCAGCATCTTGCTCTTGGCTCAGATCTGCAAGACTGCGACGTTTCTGGGGAGGCTGGCCCCAGGTAGAGCGCTGCTGTGGGTCTGAGACAGCTCGTCCTAAGGAAGCCTTGCTCAAAGCGTGCCTAATGCAGGCCTTGCAGCGTGCTGGGGTAGGGGAAGATGCACTCACCGGCATTAGAGCTGGGGAGCAGGATGGGGCAGAACAGACAATGCGTGGTAGTGTGTTGCAAGGCTGGTGACTGGGGGGAAGTGGATATTCTCCCCAGCCACGTCTTCCTGCTGCACTTCCCCACCAGGAGAGAAGGAGCCTGGCCGCGTGAGGTCTGGGGGCACGGATCTTTCCCACTGTGGTTTGCAGGAGTGGTCCTGGGGTGGGATGAGGTGGCCTTTCTGGCCCAGTCTCCACCAGGACATCCCTTCTGGCCTGCTCAGCTCCCACGCTGTGGCGTGACAGTCTGTTCTCTGCTTCTGGGTGAGCTCAGCCAGTCCTTTGGGATAGCTGGGGATAAATTGTGACTAGCTCCAAATAACCTGTAGACAGATGCATGTCCAGAGAGTATTTTAGTCCCTGACACATGAGCCCTGCCTAGAATGGAAGGCCTGATGCACTCACGGTATCTCACTGGAGGCCAGCACCTTTCAGGAAAGCTTCAAATCTCTGCCCAAAGGAGGAGACGAGGGCAGGGAACCGCACCAAGCTCCGAGTGCGGCATTGCTGGGGGTGGCTGCTTGCATCCCTGATCTTTTGCAGCCCCCCGGGGCCCAGAAAGGCAGCAGCTAGGAGGGGATGTTGGTGTTGTAGTCCTTGAGTTCCTGAAGCCTTGCTGACAGGTCTGTTGCTTGAAGCAGTAGTCCGTGGGGAAGGGAAACCCTGCTCAAATGAGCTAAAGGTGGTGGTGGTGGGGTTGAATGGGCCTTCTGACTTGGAGGTGTTTTCTTGCTGTTCTCTGTCGTGGTGCCGCTGCCCTTCCCAGCTTAGCTGAGACTGCAGGAGAGACTCTGGCTTCCCAGGGGGAACAACATGTCTGGCAGCGTGTGCAGAGCCCTGCTGTGAGATCATGACTGCCTCCTGCCTCTAAATGCCTTTTCCAGAAAGCCATTTAGAGCCCTAGGCTCCTACTTGGATAACTCCCTTCTCTGATTCATTAGCAATGTGCAGCCTCTCCCGTAATATCCCCAATCTGCCCGTGCCACAGGCTGAGAGCGAGAGGCAGTATCTTTTAATAACTATGTGATGCAGTTGGAAAAAACTTCCGGACGCGCAGTTCTCTGGTGGCCCGGGTTAATGGAAAGGCTTCGAGGGAGCTTCGGCCGGCTCCCTGGGCGCCGAGGGAGGCGGTGCGGCTGCGTTTGGGCGAGCAGGGCGGCTGCTGGAGGCTGCCCTGCGGCACATGGGAGCTCAGGCTCTCGCCACGCGTGTGTGGGAAGTTCGCTCCCTCGTAGCGGGGTTGGGGAGGGTCCCGTCGGGCAGTGCTGCCTTGTGCAGCGGACGCGTGCCCGGCTCTCCCCGCTCAGTTCACCTCTGCTGAAGGTGCCTTTGGTTATCCAGCTCTCAGCTGTTGAAACGACGCAGCCTTGCTCTCGGCAGCTTCTGCTTCCTCTTCCAGGTGGGTGCCAGAGGCTTGATTCTTACCGGCTGAACTGATCCCTGTAAATGCAGCAGGGCTCTGGAAACACCTAAGGGAGGGCTGGGACTGCAAGGGGACCTGGGCCAGGCTGTTTCTGCATCCTGGCTCATATTCCATTCCCTCTGTTCCAGAAGTGTTCCAGGTTCCCCCTCTAGATGCCTTTGGTCTGAGGTGGGAGCTGACAGATCAGGGCAAGCGGAGCGGGGATGATGGAGGAGATGTCTGGTTACTGAGGTGGGCGGTAGGGTTCCCTCCTGTCCATGTCCTCTGTCACTGGCTGCCGCCTTGGAGTCAGATACCGTGGGGACTTGCAAAGCAGAAGTAGCATTGGGCTTTGTTGCTGCAGGAGGGTTTTGCTGACCAGTGGTGCTATATTTTTTCACTGGAGTTGCTGGGTTTTACCACTCAGATGGAAGCTGTTGTGAAGTTGTTACTACCAGCCCTTGTTGAGACTGACATTGCCTACCTTGTTTCGTGTTGTGCTGTGCCAGGCTGGCCTGGGGTTTGCTATGGCTAGAGAGGTACAGTGGGGGGCTTGCAGTGCACTGCACGCTCACTTCTCTGTTCAGGGTTGCAAAGCAGGTGGGACAAACCAGAAAGATGTTTTGGCATGTTTTACACATGGTTAGAAGATGCTTATCCATCCAAGCTGGCAGGTACGGGGTGTGTGTGCCCAGCCCCATGGGAGCCAGCGGGAAGAGGTGAGCTGGGTGAGATCCCAGCATGGGAGGAGGGGTGAGTGCAGGCTGCTCTGCTCCCGGCAGTGCAAGTGGCTCGGTGGGTTTTGTCTGCTTGCTCTCTGTCTTCCTCTCTGCCTTTGTTGTCTCTCTCTGGGCTGTGCATCTATCTGGACAGACTCTTGACCCACGCTGGGACTGCCCAGGGTATGTTGCGGGGGCTCAGGTTACTGGACGTGATAGTTAATCCCCTCGCTGCCTTACAAGCTCAACACTTGCTGTTGCTGTCGTCTGGGAGGGGGCCAGGGAACTTGTGTTCCTCCCCCAGCTCCTGCTAAAGAGTTGGTGTGAGGACTCGTGTGTTGCAATGGGCCATCCCCTGAAGTGCTGGCAAAGCCACAGCCACCGTGCTCCCTGTGTGGGTGGGGAACGTGCTGCGGGATGGAGCACTGATCTGGGACTGGGAACATGCAGCACTCAGATATTCTCCCGTGGGCTGGTTGGGCAGCCTCAGGCAATGCTGAGCTCTGCTTTGTAGCAAGCTGGAGGAACAGGACAGGACCGAGGTGCTGGGTGGTGCTGCTGCTGATTTATAACACTCTTGGCTGTGCAGGGGCCTGTCCCCCGGCTCTCTTATCCAGTAGCTCTTCACATGACTTTGTCTTTCAGGTTTCGGGTGACAGCAAGCTGCAAAACCCTCAAGTACAGCTGGGATGTGCTCTCTGCTCCTCAAGTTGAGAATCCCCGGTTAGAGGGTGGTCGTCAGCCACCACCAGGCCCTGCCAGCTTCTCCAGCTGTTCCCAGGTACCCCTGCAGCATTGGCAGCGTCCAAAGGTTGGTTATCTTGTTTGCTGAGTAGATAAGTTACATGTGCTCACTTCTTTCCTGTCTTAGTGCTTCTGTACCCAAATTGGTAAACTGGGGATAATTGCATGGCACTGCGAGCTTCCTCCTCACTGAACACATGGGTGTTTGGGACCTGTGGGGAGGTTCTGGAGACAACACTGACACTTGTAAGCCCCTGTGGACCAGCTCTCTGGGGGGAAAGACCAGATTCCTGTGTGAATCCTTGAATGGAGTGTGGTCCCATCTCTGTGGCTGTTTCAGTGGAACTTCCCTTGAATATATGCATCTGGATCCTTCTCACCAAACACTAGTGTGGTCTATTGCTTGTTTCTAGACTAGTGGGCAGTCAGGGACTGGGAGTGGGGCTGAGGAGCAAGCTCTCTGGGCCGGGGGAAGTGGGAAGACCCTCTTCTGAAGGCTGAGAGCTTGTGCTAGTGTTGTTCTGCTCTAGCAGCTTCTTTTCCCTCTGTCCTTTACACCAAGTGTTTCTGTGGGGCCACTGTTCTCAGTGGCCGCCTCTCCTCCACCCCTCATTAGTGCAGGGCTTGGCATGCCAGCGGGAGGGGGCCTCAGCGTGTCTGCGCCTTGATCGGATTTGTCAAGGCTCCTTCCCTTTTCTTCCTGTTCATTGAGGGCTGAAACAAAGCAAACAGAAGAGAGGAATTTCAAAGAATAGGAGCAAGGGAAGAGAGGGACGCGGGAGTGACAGGCTGCCCCTGCACCCCCCTTGGTCTGGTGGGGCAGAGCTGGAGGCAGAGCACTTCGGGAGAGGAAACCTTTCCCGTTCCCAGCTGTGCCACCAGCTGCCTTGCTCCCAGTGGAGCGGCTGTGTGCTGCAGCCCAGTGCTTCTGACCCCGCTGCCTGGGCGGTTTTCCTGCTGAGGCTGTCCCTGTTGTGTGCTGAAGTGCCAGCAGCGAGGGACGAAGCTTGGGCCTGCTGCCTCCTCTCCACATAAGCACGTGGGCCTCAACAGAGCTTGAGGGAAACATATTGGAACTGCTTTGTTTGTCGTGGGCTGTGGTAAAAGGTTTCCCTCTTTACCTGTGCCAGGGAAGTTTCTCCTGCCGGGGAGCCTCTGCTGAGCCCAGCACAGAGCTGAACGTGCTGTATGGGTGCCAGGGCAGCAAGGCACCAGCCCCTCCCAGCCTGGAGCCAGATAAGCACTGGAACAAGGCACTTCTGTGCGGACAAGTCTGGGAAGTGGAGACAAATGTGGCTTGGTGCTCGTATGGCTTCCAGGAGGTAAAGGGACTTGGCAGAGGAGTCCTGGCCTGCCAGGCCAGGCTGCCTCAGGTAACGCCTCATTCAGTCTTGCAGCCCCTCGCTCCCTCCTCTGCCGTCCCCAGGACATCACGCAGGTTCCCTTCAGCCTGCCCTCGGCCCCGCTATGGGCTGCCTCAGGGGAGGTGACAGGATGTGAAGCAGCCCTGCCTGTGCTTGAGGTGAAATACACCCCTACCAATGACCCCCCCGCCTTGCATTTAAGCCACAAGGAACAGCTTTTAAGCCACAGCCTCTGTTCCCTTTCCTTCTTCCTCCTTGTTCTCCCCCTTCTGGCAATCTCTGCACTCTGTGGTTTAATTAGCGAGCAAAGTAAAGTGCTTAGACTCCAAAATGTACAGATTAGGGGGTTACTAATCCTTTTCCTCACCGGGTGCTCACATCCTGTCCAGTCAGTTATCAAGCTTCTTTCCCTAAAGTGGAAACTCGGCCGCACCTGAGCCCTCTACCTCTCCTCGTGCTTGTGGCACAAGAGGAAGGAGGGAGAGGGGGAGCAGGAGAGCTGTGGCGGAGGAGGGAAGTGAGCTGTGGGCATCTGCAGTTCTCGGGGTGGGCTTGTAGTCAGTGTTGGTTTCACTTCTTGTGCCATGGCTGTCTTGGTGTTCCGGGGGCAGTAAAGCAAGGGGTTGTGATTTCCCTGCTTGCTGTTTGTCCACCAGAGCAGTTCTGCCAGGCTGCTGCACTGTTGGCCACAGAAACCTTTCCTTAACTTTTTTTGAGTGCTGTTTTCCTGTTCTGACAGGAAAAAAAAAAAAAAGCAAAACAAAACTTTCTGGCAGAGGAAGCAACTGCTTCCCTGTACATGTGTGTGCACGTGTGTTTATGTGCTGGATGATTCGGTCTGGGTCTTGTGCTTTCCCTGTGTACACACACCTCTCCCCACGTTCCCAGCTGTCAGTCCTGCACCTTATTCCCTGCATACACCCAGGTGAGCCGTGCTGCAGCACTGTGATCCCCGTGTTTCTGGAAGCTCAGGGCTCCCTGCTGGGAGCAGGAGGCTGGTGTCTGGCAGGGCTGCATGAGGTTAGTGGTTTCCTCATCTGTGGAGGCTGAGACCCCTTTATAGGGCAAATGCTGTCAGTGTGAAGGGGAGGGCAGAGCATTTCCTGCTCCATATGGAGGCACTAGCAGGTAGAAGGGAGGACAGGGCTATGGTGGGAAGGATGCAACTCTTCCTGAGGGTAGGAGGGGAATCTGATCCTGATGGTCACTGGGTGGGCTAAGATCTCGTCTGTCCCACTGCTGGTGTGGGCTGGGTGTTGCAGAGGTCCCAGTGGACTGCAGAAGACGTGAGCTTTTGTCCTGAGCCACTCATCTGCTGCTTGGCTGAGTCAAGGCATGTTGTTTCTTCCCTGCCTTTGTCCTCTGCTGTTGAAGTTCAGGATTTAGCTCAGCAGTGTGAGAAACCCCAGGGATGAGAACACAGTGAGCAGCAGGATGAAACGAGGAGGGGTGCTGGGAAGGGTCAACATGGAGTTTGGGTATTGGGAGCATATTTCTTTCCCCCCTTGGCTTTGGGAACCACCTCCCCACTGGGATTTACTTTCCATCCTTTTGTCCCCATTGGTCACTTCCTCATTTCCAGTTTGCAAAATGCCCCGTGTGCTTTTTTGCAGGTAAGTTTGCAGTCTCTTAGCCTGACCAACAGCTCTTCCTCCAGGGTCAGAGCCTATTTGCAATGTGTAAGCATCTCTGTAGCTCGGGTATCACTTCAGGGCTATAAAGTGCCCAGGGCACTCTGACTGGATGGCACTATTGCCGCTTGGATTTTTTAACAGCCTCCCTCAGGGCAGAGCAGAGCCTGCCCTGAGCCATCCTGGTTTGCTATTTATAGTGCAGTTGTTCCATTCTTCTGTGGAGGAGCTCTGCTTTCAGCCTTGCTTGGGCACTGAGGGCATCAATGCCAGGAATAGCTCTGGGCAACGAAGACGGGGGAGTGGCTGCTTGAGCCCAACTCCCAGTTTGGGCCAGTCTCTGGTGGAAGAGGCCAGGCTGCGTCTGGGAGCAGCTTTGGCTTGTAGCGAGTGTCAGCCGCCTCTGTGGTATCGCTGCTTTTCAAAGAGGGGACGTGAAGGGATTGCCCTTCCTTTCCTCTGACACACTGTCAGCTGTCCCTTGCAAGTGCCTGGCTCCCCTGTGCTGCCGGAGCAGAGTTTGGTGCTGCGGGAGGAGGTGTCCAGAAGAGTAGCCCCAGTGACATGTACCAGCGTGAGGGACCTTGGCGTGCTGGCCAAGCACCGGAGGGCAGTTGGCATGAGAAGCCCTGCCCCGTGCGTGTCCTTCAACCAGTGGCTGTGACCTCTGGGTTGGGTATCCTGAACTGCTGCCCACTAGGGCAGGTGGATGCCTTTTTGGTGCTGCACTTGCCCATCCCTCTCACAGGGCCCTGCTGTCCTTCCTCCAGGCAAGTGCTTGCTGGCCTCTGGAGAGCTCAAACCAAGCTCTGAACAGAGCCTGTGGTGCAGAAAACATCCGCACCATCCTTAGTGCTGCTGCTTAGGCAGAGCTACTCCATCCCTTTGGCTTGTGATGCTTGCAGCTTGTCTGGAGAGCAGAGCTGAGCAAATAATTAATTGCTTGATTTAGTGCCCAAAATGAAAAGCTGGAGGGGGGGGGAAAAAAAACCCACAACCCAGTTTGAGATACCTTTTTATCTTTTCTTTTAAATGTAACACAGCTCAATTTCAAACAAAACAATGCAAAATGAGACATTTTGCTTGGAAAACAAAGCATTTTGTTCTTGTCCAGAACTTGTCATGAAGTGGCAAATAGCTCTGAGCTGTCTGGAAACTGCAGTTTTCAATCAATAGCTATTCAGCTGAAAACACTTACCCAGCTCTGCTGGTGACAACGCACTGCAGGCACCTGGGGGCATGGCTCGGAGCCATGCCCCTGGCATCTTCTCAGGGTTGGTGGGGAGAATGGTGTCATGCCTGTTGTGGACTTTTCCAAGCAGAGTGCTGGTCCTGGGTGGCTGGGGTCGCTTTGCCTCCTTTTTGCTGTAGTTAACCTGGTGTTTTGCATGAGATGGTGCAGACTCCACAAGCATCTGTAGGGGCTAAGTCCGGTCAGATGTGCTTGTTCATGCTCTCCCTTGTCCCACTGGGGAGCAGCTCCTGGTGCAGGTTGTTCACAAGTGTTTCAGTGGAGGAGGGAAATTTTGTGTGGGGAGACTCCTGCCAGTCTCTCCTTGGTGAACAGGGAGAAGGCTGCTAGCTGGACATTCCCATCCCTTTGCTGTATGGGGCGTGATGACTGGTGCGAGCTCCAGCTGTGCTGATGGCAGAGCTGGAGCTGGAAGGGAGCTTGCTGTGGAGGGACTTGGGCAGAAGCAGGAACTCCCGACTGCAGACCCTGCTGTTGCCTCTCAGCTTTGACCCCAGGAACTGCCCTCTGCCGCAAGCCCGCAGCCGCAGAAGTGTCAGGAAATGGCCGTGGTGAACAGGTTGCGGTGCCCGGAGCATGTCCGGAGACCAGGACACTGTGAACCTCATGGATTCAGAGCTGGCCATTAGCTGCAGCGCAGTCGTCAGCAAAAATGCAGATACTAGAAATCTAATCCCAGCAGAGGGAAGGAAGTTGGAGATCAGCCCAAATGCTGCTCCTCTTCTGTTTCAAGAGGCAGGCAGGGTCCTCCTGTCCCTTGTAGTGCTCCTGCACAGAATCCAGGCTTGGTCCCTCCTGTGCCTGGCAGTGCTGGCCAGGAGAGCATGTGCAGATGTGATCCAGGCCACTGCGTCCTGCCGATTCCCCTGCTGTAGTGAGGGACAAATGCAGCGTGTGCAGAGGAGTGCAGCCCAGCACCCTGCTGCCCCGGTGTCCCCACAGGCGTGGTCGAAGGCTATTGCCAGCTGGATCCTTCCAGCCTCTCCTCTGGCCTAAGAGGAGCAAGAGCACAGCTTAGGGACCGTGTTGCTAGCTGGGCTGGGTCTGGCCCCACCGTGCATCACCTGAGAGTAGTGGCAAAATGCAGCCACGCAGCTTGTGAGCGCAGAGGGATATCTGGTGGACTGACACCTCCCGCGCACCGCTTGCACACCCTGCTGTGGTCCCTGGCTCCCCGTGCTTGCCCCGCACAGTGTGCTTTCCTGCTCGGGCTCTGCTGGGCAGCAGAACGCAGTGCCCACTCGTGAGCAGGGAGACCGGCTGCAGTGCCTCGCAGCTGGAGCGAGCTGCGTCCAGCAGGGCCTCGTGATCGGCGTCCCTGCCGAGAGGAGTTGCTCCCTGCTGCGTTCCTGGGGTTTCAGATGTGGAGAGGTAAGCAGTGAGGCGTGTGCCCGTGTCAGACCCAGTCTGGGCTTGCTGGCTTCCTCGTGCTCTGGGAGAGGAAAGGAAACAGTCTGGTGATGAAAGCTTTGGCCAAGCTGGGAGCTTCAACTAACGCCCTTCAGAGACTGTTAGCTCCTGTTCCCTGAGTGGTATGCTTCTGTCAGAGGAGAGTGTGGCTCTTTCTGTGTGACCTTTGTGGAATAAAAAGCTGAACTCGTACAGCTGCAGGATTGTGTGATGATAATCTTGTGGGCCTGGGAAGAACTTGATGCACAAGAATGAGCCGCAACCGAGGCACAGCTGACTGCTGACCCAGGGAGATGTTCATCTTAGTCGGAATCTTCTCTGCAGCTTGGTGGTGGTGGAGGGATGCCAACACTTTCTGGTTTTACAGCACATGTTCTGGTGCCTCACTCTTTGGCTTGATCCCATCTCTAGAATATGGTGGCTGCTTTGCCACAGGTTCCTCTTACCAGTGAAATATGGAGGTGAAATTCTCACTTAAGTTTTGCTTATCATAAGACTGGAGGAAGGAGGGGTGGAGTGGTAATCCGGAGCATGGGGTTTTAATCCTGCTTTCCTGGCCAAATTCCTTTCCGCCTCTGTAAATTCCTGCAGCTGCTCCGCTCTGAACTGCTTGTGCGGTATCCACCGGCTGGCGCAGTCCTCTTCAGGCAGAGGCATTTCGGTGACAGGGAAGGGAGGTGACCCCTAGCTGTACAGCACTTTGTCAGATGGGTGCTGCTGCATGTGGTTTACAGGTGACCTGCTGAATGAGGAACCGGCCTGTCCCCTCCCATCTACTCAGAAAAGCAAAAGATTGTCCCCTGTTGCCTGTCTTTGAAGTGTGGAGCCTTTTCTCAGCTCTTTGCTGGGACCAGCCCGGCCACCTCTTCACTTGTAATGCCTGGGGGGAAGCAGGATGGGGGAGCAAGCCTTGGGCTATCGCCTGGCCTGTGCCAGCTCTCCCTAAACATTAACTGTTTACCTGGCACTCGCCCAGCCAGGCAGAGCGAAGGCCAGCCGGGCTGAGCCAAAATGAGGGGATCCTGGGGGAGCGGGGTGCAGGCAGCTGGGGGGGATAGCTGGCAGCCTGCCTGCTGCTAGGGCCTCGGAGGTCGATGTGAGCACACCCAGCATTCCTCCGCTCCTCCCTTCTTGGTGGCGGTGGCTGGGGTTTCTCTCTGCCTTTGTCCCATGATGCCCTGGCTCGGAGCTGTCCCCTGGCCTGGGAAGGGAGCGGTGGAGAGCCGGCCTCCCCCAGCAATCTGCCCAGGCCTGGCCGCAGCCCAGCGGCCTTTATGCCTCCCCAGGTAGGAGGCCCTGCTCGGCCTGGCCCGGTGTTTGTGCAGCTGCCTGCCCCGCTGGCCTGATGCTCCCTGTCACCCGGCTACTGCCCTGCTGTCACTGCAGGCGGGAGGAGAGAGCCAGGTGTCTGCAGGCAGCCTCTTGCAGGAGACTGGCCTCGGGGACCCGGAGCCGCTTGTCCCCATCCCTGCTCTTGGGGAGAGTGGGGCTGGGAGAAGCATGGGGGAGGGAGGAGGACAACCTGCTGCGGACAGCACTTCTGCCCTGCATCCTTGTGCTGGGGCTGGAAATAGAGAACGGTGGTATTGGGAAACCTCTCATCTTACAGCTGGCAGCGCTCGTCTGGCGCAAGCAAGGAGACTGAGGAGGGAGGGCAGGGGGGCTGAGCGCGTGGGCTGGAGGGGTGGGTAGAGCTGGACAGGGAACACGTGAGTGCTGCCTGGAGGCCAGCACACGTCCCACGCCGCCAGCAATGCCCCTTTGCACAGGCACGCTCGCGCAGTGCCGCGGCCACCGGTCTGGGAGCCACGTCAAGCCTTGCTCTCCCCTTGCCATGCATTTAACGTTGTCTGGGGGAGGAGAGGCTGTGTAATTGCCTTCCCGCTTGCCATCTCCTCCCCACAGCTGTAAACATCCTACGTGATGGATAGCACGGGGCAGGGACAGGATGGGTCCCATTGACTTGGGGGGAGCAAAGGGAGGGCTCCTGCTTTGGGGTGCCGCTGGCTCAGGAGTGGGGCAGCCCGGGAGTTTCCTCTCGCCGCGGGGCTGGGCTGGGCAGCAAGGTGCTATTAAGGCACAACTGCCTGTTCTAACTGGGGCTCTGTAAGGACAAGCAAGAGGCGCCCGAGCAGGAGGGAGGTGAATGCGTCTCCTGGGGCAGTGATTTCTGCGCTGCCTGGGTGGAGACCCAGCCTGCCCCAGCCCTGCAGCTCGGGGGCTGCGTTTGCCGGCACTGCTCCGTCTTTGCGAGGCAGGCCCGCGCTTGCTGCCACAGCTCGCCCTTTGCTGATGGGGCGGGGGGGCAATTTACGTTTCATCTCCATTGCTATGAAGGCGCTTACATCCTAATCCCTCCGTGCTACCGGTGGCGGCCTCCTCCTACCACACCCTGCCTGCTCCGGGCATCCTCCCGTGGGCTCCTTGCACAGCAGGCGGAGGGCAGGGGCTCCTCCTTCCGCTCTGTCCCCAGGCAGGAGCCTGGCTTTCCCCAGCCCTGGGGCCAGGCGTGGGGGAGCTGCAGGTAGAGGCAATCTCCACATAGTTAGCATTCCCAGACCCGGCCTCCCGCTCCTCCTGCTGCCGTCCCTTCTGTGGGACGCTGCGCATCTTGGGGAGCCCCGTTCCCCCAGATTGGTGGGGCTGGAGCAAGCCTGCCCTGCTCCTGGGCAGGGGGTGGGCAGCTCTTCCTTCCTTTTCACACCTACAGAGGCGTTTGCAGCCTGTCCACATTGCAGGCTGTTGCTCAGGATGCAGGCGATATCTTCCCTCTCCGAGTAGCAAGGAAAGGCGTGGGGCAGCCTGCACCCCATCCTTGCATCTCCTTCGCAGGCTGGCTGTGCACCCTGTCTCTGCCAGCCAAGGGGAGACCAGGTAGGCCCTGCTGTCTTCCAGCCCCAGTATCCCTACGTGTGGACAAAGCCTCCTGCACCTGCCCTGGGTAATTAATCCTAACACTGCCCTTATCGCAGCAAAGGAGGGGTACGTGAGGCCTGGCAGCGGGGAGGCAGCTGGAGGAAGGGCAGATTCCTCCCGACTTACTTTGGGCAACTCCGTGCCCCTGGCGCTGGGGGCTCTTGAGTAGCAAGCGAATTTAATCTCGTTTTGTTTGTTCTTTCTTCCTCCGAAAGGGGGGCCAGCGCAGGGCGTGCGGGGGGGGAGCTCGGNTGAGCTCGCTCGGGAGGCGCTGGGAGGAGGAGAAGGGGAAGGCAGGTAAGGAAATCGCTGCCTGGGGGGCAAGCAAGAGGCCAGGTGAGGAGGGGGTGGCAGGAGGGGCGCGGGTGCTACGGAGGGGATGGAGACCGTGGGTGCCTCCCCAGGGTCTCTGCCAGTGGGCCCGCTGCTGCTCCTGGTCCCATCCTGTCCCCCACAGCTGCCGTCCCGGTAGCGTGCTCACGTGCAGGGAGTGCTGCTCCCCATGGGGAGGGCCCCCAGCACTGCCCATGAGTGGGGCAGGGAGGCCATGGAGGCGGCGGGGGTGTTGCTGTGTGCCCCCAGCTTGTCCCTCCTTTGTTGGCACTGAAGTCCCGTTCCCATCCCTCAGCTTCTCAGCCCTCGTCCCCTCGCCCAGGGGCTGCCCAGGCTGGCCCGCCTCAGCCCCAGGCGCCGGGGGCCCCTCAGGCATCTGCACATCAATGGGGTGTGCGAGGGGGAGCAGGCCCTAATCCGGCCCCTTCACCGGGGAGGCAGCGCGGGCTTTTGTGGCGCCGCCAGATGCTGGGCCGAGGGCAGGGGCTGGGTCTCCCGCTGGGGCAGGCAGGGGCGCGGAGCGAGGCCAGCCCCCCGGGAGGGCCTGGCGGTGTCTTGCTTGGCGGGGCCCTTGTCCGCCCTGCGCACCTGGCTCTTGGGGTGCGGGGCAGGGCTCTCTGAGGCCGTCTTTCTGTCCACCCGTTCGGCCCGGGCCTCCCCGGGAGGTGGTGGACAGCATGCGTCTCCACTGCTTGCTTTCCACGTAAAAAGGGCAACTTGGGCATGGAGGACGGGAGCCCTGGGTGGCTGGGGAGCAGGTGTCGCCAGCTGCATGGGGACAGTGGCGCTGCCCCAGCGCAGCTGGCGGGCCAGGACGTGGGGACAAAGCGGGCAGCGTGGTGCCGTCCTGAGGCCAGCGGGGCCGGAGCCGCTGGGCGGGCATGGCTGCCTGGATTCCCCGGGATCCCAACTATTTTGCTGCCCGTCTGAGTTTGAGCTCCCCATCTGAGTTTGAGCCCCCCCTTCTCAAAAGCGGAGGCTTTTACGGGCTGGCTCACACCCGCGCTGCTGTAGTCCCCGGTTTCCGGTCGCTCCGGCAGAGCTGATGGCCGTCCCAGCGGTGTGGTGAGGGCGGTGTGCCCCGGTCCCCTCTGCCTCCCCGCTCCAGCAGCCCCCGGGCCGCGTGTCCCTTTAAGCAGCACTCTGAGAAGTGAGTTTCACTGAACCGCTCAGGATCTTTCCAAAAACTTCGCCAGGGCAGGTAGCTGTGCTCGGCCCAGTGAGCAGAGGGGGAGGCGTTTGACCTGCCGGGGACCTGGGGAAGGGACAAGGGACGCCGCTGGAGTTCCCCCGCACCCGCCGGCGGGAGGGCTGGGAAGGGAGCCAGCTCAGGCTCCTCGCCTATCCCCACACGGGCTGCGCTCCCCTGGCAGCGTGGCTCGCCCGGCCCGGCCGCGTCCTTGAGGCCAGCGTCTCAAGAGCAGTCCCGGCCCCTTCGGCCTCTGGAGGCGGTGGGGGAGGGCTCTGCTCTCCCTCTCAAGGGCAGGCAGCATTAACAAGCCCAGGCCGGCTGCCCGGTGCCGGGAGGACCCCTCCAGTGCAGCGGCGTGGGGGCAGCGGGGCAGGACGGCGTCTCTCCTCCCCTGGGAGCTCGTCACACTCTCCCCTCGGCCGGTGGGATGGCAAGGAGCAAGGAGCAGAGCTGGAGTGAAATCTCTCCTTCCCTCCTCCCCTGCTTGGGGTTCCCCCCTCCGAGGGCCATGAGGCGACAGCAGGGTCGGGGGGCAGGTCCGGGGACATCCAGGTTCCCCAGCACAGGGAGGAGGGTGCCAGCTGCGGGAGGGTGTCACTGGAGAGCCGAAGGGTGTCCCGGCACTGCGCTCGCTTTCTTGGTGCCCTGGAGCGAGCCTGGGGCAGGGAGTGTCCTGCCGGGGGGTGCTGAGGCACCCGTGCGAGGGCTGCGGGGCTCACAGTGACGCTGCTCTCTGCTTCCCTGCCCCTCGCAGGCTCTAGGATGCTGGGGCCAGCCGGGCTGGGCCTGCCCACCTGATCCTCCGCGCCCCGCTCCCGCCGGCCCACCATGTTGCGCTCCTGGCGCGTGAAGCTGAAGCTGCTGCTCGCCACAGTGACCCTGGCCGTCCTCCTCTCCTGGCTCTACCTCTTCGTGGGCAGCCTCGAATGTGAGTGGGTCCTCCTCCTCCTCCTTCAGCTCAGGGGAAGGTCCCTGGCAAGGCCTCGGGAGGGTTGCTCTGTGGCCATGCAAGTCACTGCAGGTGTACGTTGGCCTCTAGGTTCCCAGGGGCGTCCTTGGGGGCTGGGGGAGCAGACCTGTGACATTGTCTGGACACGTGGCATGTCCTAGGACCTCTCTGTTTAGGCTGGGGGCTCTGGCCCCCATCCCCACCCGGTCCCTCCTGGCTTAGCACCGCCCCGTGGACTTCCCCTCACCATGCCCACCGCATGTCCCACTCACCGTGTCCCCGCAGACGGCCGCTTTCTCCTGCTGCCTCCATGCCTGGGCGAGCAGCCGAGCCGGGACGTGGAGCGGGAGGCGCTGGCCTCGCAGGTGCGCCGGGTGGAGGAGGAGAACCAGCAGCTCCGCCGGCAGCTCGGACAGGCGCAGGCGGATGGCAGCGACGGCAGCCCACAATGGGGGACCTCCGCCGAGGATGGGTCTCCCCCCAGGGGCGAGAGGAGCAACCGCACGGCCTGCCCCAAGCAGCGGATGGTGCACAAGTGTGAGGTGGGTGGCCACACCGGCACGGGGCCACAGCGGACGGGCAATGTCAGACAGGAGGCCAGCACCCTGGCTGAGCTTGGGAGGATCTGACAGTTCTGTGCAGGGGGGTGCCCAGTCTCAAAAGTGCAATGTTTGTCTCCGGGCAGCTCCTGCACGTTGCGATTGTGTGTGCCGGACACAATGCCAGCCGGGATGTGGTCACCCTGGTGAAATCCATCCTCTTCCACAGGTAACGGGGACATGCTGTGCCAGAGGCCTCCTGGTTTGGGGTTTGCAGACGAGCTGCTGCAAGCTGCAGGGAGGCAGTGCTGGACGAGAGGGGCTCTGAGTCCGTCCTCTGCTTCCTGTGTCATTGCTGAGGCTTAAAGGGACAGAGGGGGACAGTTGTTTCCCCCCAGGGGTGGTTTTCTCCATGTGCCCTGGTGTCTGTCCCCTGCAGGGGCAGGAGAAATGGGGACCATGTCTGCTTCCTCCTGCTGTGGTGCTGACTGCCACTGCATTGCCCTTGGCAGGAAAAACCCCCTCCACTTCCACTTCATCACGGACTCAGTGGCCCACCAGATCCTCCAGACGCTCTTCCAGTCCTGGATGGTGCCCTCCGTCCACGTCAGCTTCTACGACGCCGACGACTTGAAGGCAGGCACTCGACCCCCTCCGCGCTCTCCCCCCTTTCTTTCCCAGCCGGCGCTTGGAGGGTCCTGGGGGAGCAGCAGGGGGTGGAAGGGAGGGGGTTTGTTAACTCTTTTTCTACTGGTCCCGCAACCCTGCTGGTTGCTCGGTGGCTGTGCCCCTCTGCTGGCCCCCTCTGCATGGAACACGGCCATCCTGCCCAGGCAAGGAAGGGCATGGCCGTGCCCAGCCCTGAGGCCATGTCACTTGCAGCCGGAGGTGTCGTGGATCCCCAACAAGCACTACTCCGGCATCTACGGGCTGATGAAGCTGACGCTTACCAAGGCACTGCCCTCCAACCTCTCCAAGGTCATCGTCTTGGACACTGACATCACCTTTGCCACCGACATCGCTGAGCTCTGGGCTGTCTTTGGGAAGTTCTCTGGTGAGGACAGGGTGCCCTTGGGACCCACTGGCGCTCCAGGGCCCACCACCCCATCAGGGTGGTGGTCCCCATCTGCCACAGCACCAGTGCAGTGGGTTTGCATGGGCCCTCCAAACTTGCAGTGGGGCAGGCCACATACATGTCCCTCTTTTTCCTCAGACAAGCAGGTGATCGGGCTGGTGGAGAACCAAAGCGACTGGTATTTGGGCAACCTCTGGAAAAACCACAAACCATGGCCAGCCCTGGGACGTGGCTTCAACACGGGTGAGCGTGGGCTGCTGGGGTTGGCCCTGCACCCTGGTGGAGCATCCAGCTGGTGCAGCATTTGGCATGGGGAGGCTGGGGAAGGCTGAGGTGAGGCAGGAGAGTTTGTGTGGGCACAAGGGGCTGCTACGCTGTCCTGGAGATTGTGTGGGTGGATGCACAGAAGCGGCGTGTCCCAAGGCCTGGGGGCACGCAGACCGCTGTGCTCCCCCGGTGACCCAGTGCCCTCTTCCCTGGCACCCAGGGGTGATCCTGCTCTTGCTGGACC
Organism: Anseranas semipalmata; assembly: GCA_013399115.1. Taxonomy (NCBI): domain Eukaryota; kingdom Metazoa; phylum Chordata; class Aves; order Anseriformes; family Anseranatidae; genus Anseranas; species Anseranas semipalmata. The sequence goes on from VXAA01004497.1 coordinate 379,527, forward strand.
GCCTGCGTCGCCTGGGCTGGGAGCAGATGTGGCGGCTGACGGCAGAGCGGGAGCTCATGAGCATGCTCTCCACCTCGCTGGCCGATCAGGTAACGGTTCCTTCTCTGGGGCGGTCAGCCCTGCTGCTTTCCCATGGCACTGCTAGCATGTGGGGACCGTGCTGTCTCCTTCATCCTCCCATGCACTCGCCTTTCTCTCTCCTAGGACATCTTTAATGCGGTGATCAAGCAGGATCCAGCCCTGGTGTACCGGCTCCCATGCTTCTGGAACGTGCAGCTTTCTGATCACACCCGGTCAGAGCAGTGCTACACCGAGGTCTCGGATCTCAAGGTGGGTAGGTTTTGCTGCCTTTGAGGTGGGGGCAGAATCGCAGATCCCCCTGTTAGGGGCCCTGTGCTCTTCCTACTAGGTGCTTCTGCCCTGCAGGAGACACGGGGCAGGGCCTGAAGGACACAGTATACACTGGAGGTCTGGGGGAGTCAGCATGGCATCTGGGGTCTTGGGGAGCATTGGGTGCTGCTGACTTCCTCTCCACGGAGTGACGTGCTGTTGCCCCCAGGTAATCCACTGGAACTCACCCAAGAAGCTGCGGGTGAAGAACAAGCATGTGGAGTTCTTCCGCAACCTCTACCTGACCTTCCTGGAGTACGACGGGAACCTGCTGCGCAGGGAGCTTTTCGGCTGTGCCAGCCTCCCCAGCCCGCCCAGCGACCAGGTGAAGCTGACTGCAGCTCTGCCCCGACCCAGAGCGCGGGGCAGGCAGAGACCCCGAGCAGCTGCCCCTGCTCGCCCTGGGTCTCCTGCTCTGCCTCACCTTTGCGGTGTTGCAGCTGCAGCAGGCGCTAGAGGAGTTGGACGAGGACGACCCCTGCTACGATTTCCGCCGGCAGCACCTCACGCAGCACCGCATCCACCTGTTCTTCCTGCAGTATGAGTTCCTGGCCCTTCCCAACCCCACCGATGTCACCCTTGTGGCCCAGCTCTCCATGGACAGGTACTTGCCAGTGGGGTTGATGGGTGGTTGGATTCCCCCCTCCAGTGCCTCTGGGGTGACTCCACAACTCAGGAGCTACCTGAGATCTCTAACATGGGCTCCTCACCCTCACACCAGAGGGCTGCAGCAATGAGCAACACCCTGTGTTGGGAAGAGTAATTCCTTCCACTTTCCCCTGAGCCAGGCTCAGCTGGCACACAGCTTACGGACAGGCACCCAGTTCTCGGTCTGGCCAAACTCCCACAGGGTAGAGCTCCTGCTCATGCAGTGCCCTCTGCTTGGCAGGCTGCAGATGTTGGAGGCCATCTGCAAACACTGGGCAGGCCCCATCAGCCTGGCACTATACATGTCGGACGCAGAGGCCCAGCAGTTCCTGCGCTACGCCCAGGCCTCGGAGGTGCTGAGCGCCCGCCGCAATGTCGCCTACCACATCGTCTACAAGGAGGGGCAGTTCTACCCCATCAACCTCCTGCGCAACGTGGCCTTGGCCAACACGCAGACGCCATACGTCTTTCTGACTGACATTGACTTCCTGCCGATGTATGGCCTCTACGATTACCTCAGGTATGGGTTTTGCAGGAGATGCCCTGGGCAGCAGTTCTTTACCTGCAGAAACGGTTTGTTTTGTGTTCAGCCGTGTGATACTGCCCTTGCTTTTGTCAGACAACAGAGGATGAGGAAGGAGCAGTAACTGTGAGCGGTGCCTCGTTCCTCATGCTCCAGCATGGCAGTGCTGCACGGTGTTTAAACCCATTAATACCCTTCTGGAGCTGTGGGCAAGCTGGAGGGGCTGAGGAAGGGGGCTGAGGAAGGGGACTGTGGCCACAGGTCATGGCCAGGAAGGCCTCATGCCCTTTCTACCACCATAGGAACTCCATCCAGCAGCTGGAGCTGCCCCACAGGAAGGCAGCTCTCATCGTGCCGGCGTTTGAGACCCTGCACTACCGCCTGACCTTCCCCAAATCCAAAGCAGAACTGCTCTCCATGCTGGACATGGGCTCCCTCTACACCTTCAGGTAGGGGCTGGAGCTGCCCCGCCATCCAAAGGGCTGTCACACCCAGCAGAAGCCAGTTTTGTACCCTTGTGCCTTGGGGCTGGGGGCAGCCAGGTCAGAGGATCTCTTGTCTCGGGGAGCTGCCACTTCTCCTGGTGCCTCACTTCCCTCTCTCCTCACAGGTACCACGTGTGGCCAAAAGGCCATGCCCCAACTGACTACGCCAAGTGGCGGACAGCCACCGTGCCGTACCGCGTGGCGTGGCAGCCAGACTTCGAGCCTTACGTTGTAGTGAGGCGAGACTGCCCCAAGTACGACCAGCGGTTCGTGGGCTTCGGCTGGAACAAGGTGTCCCACATCATGGAGCTGGACGCGCAGGTGCGTGAGGGGCTGCTGGCTCCCTGGGGGTGAGGTGCTGGGGCCGGGGGCTCTGGCCAGGCCGTGAGGTGTCGGTACCAGTGCCGACGGTGACGCTTGCTGCTGTGCCCCCAGGAGTACGAGCTGCTGGTCCTGCCCAACGCCTTCATGATCCACATGCCCCACGCCCCCAGCTTCGACATCTCCAAGTTTCGCCTGAGCGCGGGGTACCGGGGCTGCCTGCAGACACTGCGGGAGGAGTTCCACCAGGACCTGTCGCGGCGGTACGGGGCTGCCGCGCTCAAATACCTCACCGCTGAGAGGAGCCTGTGACGCCCGGGGACCGTGGGTGTGGGGCGCTAGCAGCAAGCAGGAGAAGGGAGGGTGCAGGGCCTCCCCCCTGCCCCAGCCCACCTCCCAGCCCTGCCCACAGGATCCGAGCCGGCAGCAATGGGATGCCCGTAGACAAGAGGGAGGATGCCGGCTGTGAGAACAGGCGGCGCCTGCGGGTCAAGCTGCTGCAGCGTGGCCAAGGGTTTGTCCAGAGCTGCAGCCTTCCTGTGTTGTAGGGGCACCTCCACCATGCCAGGGGCTGCGGGGACTGGTCCCCCCGTCCCTTGTTTTGGCAGATGCGGAGTCACAGCCTTCATTAGCTCACCTCAGCCTGGGGCCTGGCTCCTCAAGAGGCCTGGGAGCTGCACCTTTCCCTGCTCTGCCTCCGCTCTGCAGTCCCAGTTCCCAATCCTCCGCACGCCCCCTGGAGCTTTGGTGAGTGGGAGAAGGGGATGTAGACCATCCTTTTGCATCCTTCGTAGAGCGAGCTCAGAAGAAGCCTCCTGATGCGTCCTGGGAGGTGGGGGCCAGAGATCACCAGGAGCTGTGGAGTCCTGGCTCAAGCCAGGACCGAGGCTGGCTGGTTAATGGTGAAGTATTAATTCTCCTCACCCGTATGGGTGCAAAGTCTCCACTGGGGTGGCCCAGTACTGGTGTTATGGGTTTCACCCACAGAAGGACGGGCTGTCTGCCTTCCCCAGCAGTGAGCTCTGCCTGTGACCGGCCCTGTCCCAGGGCTGGCAGTGCCCAGCAGGGCACGGCTGCAAGCCACGCGTGGCCACAGCAGTGCTTGTGCAGGGAAAGGATCTGGCCCTGCCTCACAGAGGGTTTCTGTGCAAGACGCCAGTCAGCTGCTCCCTGCTGAGCTCAGTTCAGCACTAAAAAGTCCCAGCTTGAAGTGAAAGCAGGCTGATCTGTGGTACAAATCCTGCAGCCCCTGCAGCCATCGGGATGGGCGAAATAGCATCGTAGTGGGCCAGCACTCGTGCGGAGGAATTCCTGGCAGGGACCACCCCACGCCTCCCCGGCTCTTGGCAGCGCAGAGGCTGCCATCGACAATCAGGGATGTGGCTGACACTGGAGGAGGCCGTAGCTGAGCGCTGTGGCTGGATCCCCGCGCTGGGAGCAGCTTGGCTAGGCACTGCTCCGCAGCTATCACACACTGGAGCACAGAGGATGCATTGCTTTCCTCACGCTATTTAAATTATTTAATACTTTTCTCATAAGAATTAAATGATTAGGGTGTCATGGGTGTTTTTTAATCCTTTCTTCCTTCTGGATGATTTTGCTGGTGGCACTGAAGGATCTCCAAGCCAGTTGCTGCTGCAGCCTCTGCTGTTCTCTTCTTAGCATTAGTCTGGTGTGGAAGAGCCAGATCTGTGCAGGTGTGAAGACTTCCGTCCATGGTGGGAACGGCCGGGAGGAGCCATACAAATCACATTGTCTGGGAAGGGCACAAGCGCCTCTTGCTTATTCTCTCTTTTTAATTTAATTTTTAAATTAAAGCTTTTTTATTCTTTTTCATATCCTTGGTAGAACTGCATGGTTATTAATTTTTTCCTGCTGCGAGCCTGCAAGTGTGCCCTGGAGGGAAGACAGCGGGAGCAGAGCACTGCGGTGGTAGCCTGAGCCTGGGCTGGGGTGAAGCATCGCTGGCCAGCACTCCACCTGCCTGGCGCGTGTGAAGCCGTTTTCCTTTCTGGCTGCCACAGCAGGGGTGCTGGGGAGCAGGGACGACAACAGGCAGGAGAAATGCCGGTGTCACCACGCAGCGGGTGAGCCAGCCCCTGCCAGCTCCGACACGGGCTGGCCACGGGCGCTGCTGCCAGGGTGGCGGCGCGGCTCCTTTCGGGCACTCAGTGACTTCATGGCATAGCTGTGCAGCTATGTAGCGGCCAGCCTTGCACCTGCAGGGGGAGAGGAGGGCGGTGGCACGCCCGAAGCAAGTTGTCGAGGCTTTATTTGGGTAAGGGCTGGAAAGACGCTGCTCATCGTAGCGAGGCAAGGCGCAGCTGCACCCGACTGGGCCCTAGCAGGCAGCTTGTGTTTAATGCAGACAAAGCTCCCTGTTAGCGCTGCACTTAGCAACAACGCCGGTTCGGACCACATCCAGACAGCAGCTTACCTGTCCCTGTTCAGCCCGCTCTCCGTAAGGGACATGGGAAGCAGCAGCTGGATGTCTCCTTGATGCTTTGATGGCTATGGAAGTGCTGGCTCTGCAGTTAGCTTAGAGCCCTGCCTCCAGCAGGAGGGCTGCTCGCCCCGAATCTCCGCTAACGCTTCCGAGCCTGGACAGCCCTTAGCCAAAGGGCGCAGAAGGGTTTGGGTTCCCAGAGCGAATGGAGCAAGGCTTTGGTCTCGCTGTGCCCTCTGCTGGAGCACAGCAGCCCGAGGAGCCGTTGGTCGAGAGCCCGGGGCGCTTTGCTTAACCGTGCACAGCCCCTTCTAGAGACCCCTGCCCGGGCTGGGGCCTCTGCGGGCAGCGCTGTCCCCGGGACCTCCTGTCCCCTCCTGCGAAGTACAGCTCAGGAGACAAGCGATTTTATTCTGGTTTATTTAGTAAAATGTTAAAATAAATAAATACAAATTGATCAGGTGCTCTGTACCCCCTCCCCCCCAACTTTAATTTGCTAAAATCTAAACACATTTGTACCAAAACTGAAACCACAAGGGACTTGAAGGCAGCAAAGAGACTGCAGATCACTATGAGCATCAGGCTAAAAAAAATAGAGATATTTAAAAAAAAAACAGCTCACGAGTCAGTATTCTCATTGATTCTGTGAGAACGGTGTGGCACCGCTCAGAAAGGGTATTTTACACCAAGGCCTGCAACCATACAGGACTGCGAGGGAGCTGGGGGCAGCGCAGGGGACGCCGAGCCTGCCTGGCACTGGTGTCCCCGACGGGAGCCCGCAGCCAGCTGCCTGCCCAGCCACGCTCACACACCCGCGCCTGTGAACTTGGGCTGGGGCACAGGTGGCCTCGGGCACCCCCTTGTCCCCGCCGGGGAGCGGAGGCTCCCACGTCCCCCATCAGCATGGTGGGGGCAGCGACTGAAGGAGGAGCTGTGGAGCAGAACTGGGGGCTGTCAACAAGAAGCAGCTGGAGAGCCTCGGGCGGGCTGGGAAGTGGCGGGGGCTGAGACACCCGAGCTCCGGCCCCCAGCCAGGGCTCCCCTTCTACAGCTTGGTCTTGGGACCGAGGACAGAGCACGGGCGGGTGGTGGCAGCGACAAGTCTACTGAGATGGTGCTGGCACAACCACAGGAATGTGAAGCCCTCACCGAGGCCTGATTATGCTCTGGTATAAGCACAGCTTCCCTCGTGGCCTGCCTGCACTGCAGAAGACACAGCGGGCGCTTGAGATGAGAGCCGGTCAGCCCCAAAAGACAAAATACTGCATCAGGAGCCGCCCCGCTGCTGCAGCAGCCCTCCAGGCAAGCACCAACGCCTGTCTGCGCCATGGCCCCGCTGCTGTTGATGCAGCAAAGCTGTTTCCTTCCTCTGCGCGAGTTACCTCGCTACGCAGGAGCCTGAGCAGGTTAGCACTAGCCAGCTGCCCCCCGTTACCTTGTTTAATCTTTGCTTAACACAGTTTGCAGCTGCGCTCCTGCTCTTTGCTTCTGTGGGACTGCTACAGGTGGCAACAAGCTGGCTGCTAAGGGCCTGGGGGGCCCTGAGGTGGTGGCTGGAGGGCAGCAGCCGCTGGGGCATGACCGCCTCTTGGCTCTGGTTGTGCGGGGCTGAGCCTGGGGCTGCCTGAGCCCCAGGGGTGAGGTGGTGGCAGCCCCCTCATGGAGCCTGGGCTGCCCGTCACATAGGGCATCAGGGTGACTCAGAGCCAAGGCGCCTTCTGGAGGGGAGAGCTGATGGGTGAGATGCTCCTCCCGGCTCTAGAGTCAGCCACTGGTTTGATGCCAGTGGTAATTAAAGGAAACAAGTATATGAGACTATGATTAGAAATTACACGTCAGCCCAGAACAAGCAGGAACACGCAGCCTGCTGCTGCATCCAGCGCTGAGCACTGCTCTACCTGTTCTTCAGCAGTGCCTGCTCCAGCGTCACAGCCCAAGAGAAGCAGCGTCGGGATGGCCCTCAGCTGCTTTACGGCGGGGAAAGTGAGGCACGGAGGGATCCTTCCTTCCTTCCTTCCTTTTATAAGTAAGTGCCCTCCCCTCCTCAATTTTGCTAGGCCCAGCCTGCAGGGCCTAGGTCTGGACCACGCCCTCAGTAGCACAGCGTCTTCCTCCCCGGCGCTGCAGCAGCGCAGCCCCGGGCGCTGAGGACCCGAGACCCAGGTGACCACCGGGTGGACCTGCGTGGCATGCTCCTCGCACGCGACACGCGCTGGGCCCTTCTTGGAATTCGCCACATGGTGAAAGCTGCTGAGTGCCAGCAGCCTGATACCCCACACTGCTCGCTGCTGCCTTCCCGTGCCATCTCCCTGCTCAGGACAGAGACAAGCTTACCAGGCCTTGGGGCTGCCCAGGTGCTCCTGTCACTGAGTAAACAGAAGTGTTTAAGTGCCTGACGCAGCAGGGAGGAGAGCAGGAACCTGGCGCAGATCCTCCGAGAGGCCGCTGAGAGGGGCCTGCCGCACAGGTCCTGCCCGGCATCGTCTCCTCCTCACGCACCGGATCCAGCACCTCTGGAAGCTGCCACTGGTTTCAACTAGGCTGATCATAATGCTCCAACTAAGAAGGTGCAACGACACGGGCAGAGCTGAATTTTTGGCTAGTCCCTGGAATACTTCTAGCCAGGGAGAAAATCTTCACTCGGTTCGGTCCAGATTAGAGCAGGCTCTGGCTACCCCAAGGGCTGCTTGATCTGCCTTGTCCCACGTTGTAGCACAGAAGTCAAACAATGCTGTGGTCAGGATGGAATGACCTGGTCAGTAGAAGCAGAGCTGGGGCTGATGTAGTGCCTGCTTCCTTCTCCACTTGTAGCCAAGAAGCTCTTTACTCCCACCACATTTTGTCCTTCTGGAGTACAGATGAACCCAAGTCAGAAACCAAGGTAGGATAAAGAGCCTTTTTGTTCTCGTCTTTCCACTGAACTTGCAAACCCCGTAGCTGCAGGGACATCTGTCTCCTCAGAACAGAGCCCTCTTTTGCTCCTCCTGGATCTTTCCTACCCTCACCTTCCCTGCTTCTCACCCGTTCCCATGCCTTCTCTGCTCTGCCTTACCCCATGTAATCTTCCCTTCCTTTGCTCCTCCTGCCTCCTCTCAGCCTCTCCTCTGGCTCCAGGCCTGTACACCTCCTTCTGCCCTTACTTCCAGAAGCCTCCTTTCTTTCCTTGGTCCCTGCGGCACCCACGGCTGGCACAGGGAGAAGAGAAGCCTGGTGTTACTGTTCTCGTGCAGGAAACTCCAGGACAGTGATTTTCACAGCGCAGAGGCTCTCAGCTAGCCTGTTTTCTGTTCACTCCTCATAGAGCTGAGAAATACTGACAGACAGACCCCCACACAGGTAAGGTCTTAGTTTCCTGAAACAAGCCCGCATCTTAAATTAACCTCCAGGAGAGGTGTTTGTCTTTTTATGGGTCTATAATTACCAAGCTTACCAGCGCATGGTATAAATAATTTTCTTTATTGGCAAGTTTCAACTATGTGCTCAGCCTATACAAGACACAATGATGCAGAAAGTTCTTGTCCCAGATGAAAGATAAACATTGGGAAATGGGAGCTAAAGGTAAATGATAATGAGAGTCATATTTTCAAGTATTACATTCCATTCTGTAGGTGTTACAAACAGGACTGAGACTTAAAGAAGGATCTGAGTGAGACGGCAATAACCTGGAGACAAGATGCCTGCAGCTCTTGTGTTTTCCTGATCCCACCTGATTTTTAGGGCATTCCCTGGCCCAGGTCTGATCACTGAAAACAAATATCCAATAACGCGTTGCTGTAAGGCTCGCTCACACGCATTCAGAGACCAGTACCTAGCTGGCTGTTGCAAGGCTTCTTTGGAGACATTTTGCCTTCTGAATGACAGAAACTACAGAATCCACATGGTGCTTGGGAATGGCCTTTGCTGAGGTAGTTTGTTGGCCCGGCAAGCCTCAGTGCCAAATGAATGAGCTGCACGACAAAACATCTTCCTCCTTCTCCAGGTTCCTGACTCTTCAGAAGAGTTTCTACATACTTGCCAGGAAACTCTGCAGTAACCCAGCAAGGCTGAACTTGCCCTGGATCTTCAGAATCCCAAAGGAGGACAAATGGAGGTGAAGAAGGGTCAGAACGGTTCTGAAAAGACACAACAAAGTCTGCCCAAAGGGGCATGGTCCACCAGGAAGTGTAATATCAGTATTTCAGTGGTTATCTGAGAAGCTGGCAGAGGGAAGCCCCCAGTAAAAGAGTGATTTTGGCTTGACATCTGAATATGATCTTCTAAAAACATGTTTCATTAAAAAAGATGTATTCATCAGTGGTGCTTCAAAAGCAAAGAGGGCGGGGCGACCCAGCTGGGCAACAAAAGGTAAGAGAAACACGTGCACTGCAAATTCACAAATATTTTTCACTGCATCCACGTGAGAAGGAAATGTCAGAGTTTACTTGCTGTATTGTGGGCTGCCACAGCTTGGTGGGACTAAGAGGAAGGTCTCACTCTGGGCCCTCCTGACTGCTGATCATATTGCTTTTCGGGACTGCCTCTGCAACAGTACAGGGAAGAAGACGATTTGAAGCCAAGGAGGTCAGAATTAGGGTACGCATTTCTAGACAGCTGGAATACAGATTTGCTTTCTCAAGCCTGGTCAGTTAGGAAGGATAAAACACAATGTCATTTTTCCTGCCAACAAAACAACTAACACTCTGCCCATAAAATTATCATAATAATAATGCTCTTTAATTTCTAGGCAGGCGGCTTTTAATTCATGTTCCCACTGACAGAAACTCACTTGCAACAAAGAACAAATCCTTGTTTTTCTCAGGCAAACCATCAGTTTATCCTACCAACATGGTAACTCCTGGCCAGCGATGTCCTCGAAGAACCATCCACGCCACTCACCCTGCCTGCCAGTCGTCCCTGTAAGTATTGCCTTTACCGCGGTTTGCACAGCACTAAAAACTGCTGGCACTAAACGAAGATAATGAGAATACTAATGATAAGACTAACTCTTCTAGCCAGATCGCATGCTCATTTTCAAACTTTGACCACAACACGCCTTTCCAGCTGTTTAAAGAACAGATTGCAAGGAGAAGGGAAAACTACTTCTGCATTTCTTACTCTATTTCTGAGCAGTCAAAGCAGCAGGATGACTTCTTAAAGCCCTTAGCGGTGGGCTGAGTGCCAGGAACTTCTCTGATATGAGCTTCCTCTGTGGTCTCATCTTCTCCTCCTTTATAACAGAGATTTAAAAGCCACTTATTTCCCACTAATGACAAGCAATGACATAAGAATTAGTTATTACCTTTATGGTGGTTTGGAAATACAAAATGCCAGTCATTATGACAGCTTCCCAAAGAGCAGAAGTTTTAATACAAACTCAGTCTATCTCAAATGCTACGTGAGGGGGAAAAAAAAATCCAGAAGACAAACTTGAGCTTAAAAGTTGTCAAAGAGTTTAAATTTCTCCCTTCATTGGAACTTCTTAGAGCAGGTAGAAAAAAAACCTTTTCCTCTGTATTTAGCAAATGCCAATTCCCCCTCCACCCTATTGTTGCTAATTGGGCAGAAATGGCTCCAATTTATGTGTCTATGTAGCAGCATCATTGCCAGTGTCAACACAGCCCTGGGAATGCTCTTTGCCTGTTGACTGATATTGCTGCGGAGCCAGTAGGGAAAGCATCCAAACAGGATCAGGGAGAGAGAAAACTACCCAGCAGCATCAAAACGTCTAAGTTAAGGTCATTTCTCTGCTAGGTAATGATTAACAAACAGTGTCCTTTGACAGCCTGGAACACAAAGCTGTAAGAAAAGAGAGAGATAGAAGTCTGTACTTGGATTCTAGAGACAAGCAGATGCCTCAGAAAAGCAGTAATAGCTTTTTAACATCTCCTAGCTGGTTAACTGTGCTCAAATTTAAATGCAGCTACTGGTGAATTTCACTCCCATCCCTTCCTGAACTGGCAAAGAAAACAGGAGGACTCTCAAGCCTTCGGGCACAGTTTGCTACCCCCAAATAGTGCAGTGCTCCCAACAGAGCTCAGAAAAGAACACTAGAAATAAGAACATGAGAACCATGAAGATACTGTCTCTTACTGTGAAAGTATTTCATGCTTCAGAAGAAGATGTAAGAGTTACCCAAGCGACCAACAAGAGAACAACCTGGCCAAAAAGGACATTTCTCCTGAGTATCTGGCTGCTAACTGCTGGCTCATATTCTAAAGAAAGAAGGCTCATAACCAGTTTGTTTTTTCTCTTCATCCCTTCAAATACGCAGTCCTTTGTTTAAATGCTATGGGTTGCTGGCCCAGGGCTGCCCTGTGGCAATGACTTCCAGTGGCAACTGGGTTTATGCAAGGACATTTTTACTTTGATCAGTTTGATTCTTGCAGCTCTGCTAGTTCCAGAACAGAACTCAAACATCAAACCCAAGAGTCGAGGTTATCACAGGTTTAGCAGGGAAGTGTACTTAAGAGTCACTTTCCCAAGCTACGGACAAATGTGAGAACTCAGGATATCAGTTCTGAGCTCAGAGCTGAAAATAGTGCACACTCCTATAGAAGGAAGAAAAGTCCTTAAAGGTCAGAAGGGCAACGCAAAGGAAAGGGAAGAGAACAGCGCCAAGAATCCCGCAGAAGCGTACTTGGCTGTGGCAGCAAAGAGACTCTCTCAGGCTATGTAATGTTTGGAGTATTTGCTACTTCTTTCTCAGAAATGCATCCTCGAGATGCAAAGCCTTCTCTGTTCCACTAGGAACAGCAGCTGAGCAAGCCTGCCTCACCACCCAACACACGCTCTTCAAGGGCACCACAGTAGGGACCCTGCCTCACATTGTCTGTGTTGAGGCTCAATTCTGCTCCCGTTGGAAACAACCGGAGTTTTGCCAGTGCTTCCAGTGGAAACAGGGTTTGCCCAAATATTTATATGCAGTAGTGAAACTGGGCAGCTCTGGGACACAACCCTAAGTGACCAGAGTCAGCACTCCAAACTGAGGCAGACCCCACAATAACAGGAGCACAAGGCAAGCTTTGCTACCCAAAGTGAAAAGACTACATGGAAGAGATGAACTTCTTAAATAAGAGGATATAACAGAAGGTGACTTCAGTCCAACAAACTCACTGTCTTTCATTCTCAAGCTCTAATCAGTCTATATCACAAAAGCATTAAAACAAGCACAATGCCAATGCTTTTCTCTGGGTTACAAACACATGAAAGAATGGGGGAGATATGGTAACAGCAGAGACAAGCCTGGTGGATCCTCCAAGTGGGGTGAGATGCAGCACTGTAGGATTTGATTCTCTTTAGAGTTTAGCCAGTAGCATGTATGGTATAATCTACGGAAACTGTCCCATTGGATCTTAAAACACAAACACAGCAGAATGTCATCATAAATAAGCAAAGTCTGTGTTAAAAAATTCTAAGTACACAGCATTTTCTCCAGTTCTGACACCTTTTTAATAGAAATCACTTGTTTAGGAAACAAATAGCACTTTTGTAATTTTTTTTTACAATGTTTCTTACCTTGATCTTATTTTAAGTAACACTAGGAAGACCTCAATATCTTTTATTTTCCTTTTTAATTTAAAAAAGTTGTTTTTTTTCCCCCAGATACAAAGATTTTGCCCTTGCATAAAAAAACAGTGCCCAAAACGATGACACAAGGACTCACAAAGACTCACTGTATCTCACTGACACTATTACTTCTAATCTATACCATGCAAGGTCCCATCTACCTCTTTAATTAGACTGTCAGCCTGAAAAACAGCTTTTCTATTCCTTATTTAGTTCTTGTTACCAAAAGAAGAGAAAGGAAGTGAAAGAAAAGGACATTTCTCTGTTCAGTTCACACATCTGGGTCATGTGCTACTTTGTTCAGGATACTTTTGTTGTTTATAAATATAGAAAAGGGTTGGAATCTCATTTTCAAGTAATCGATGCACATTTTCTCTTGGGACACCTCTGTCCAATGCTCCAAGTTGACCCTGGATTCTGGCCCTCTATTTTCCCATTCCCAACACAGGCTTTCTGGATGAGTGTGAGGACCCAAACCAATTCTGCAAAGCATGCCTTTAATCTGATGTGAAGAAATAGGATTAACCCAAAGCTGTTGGGACAGTAGATCTTCAGCCTGTACATGTGCTGGTTACTCAGTGAAAAGTCCATCTCCTTTCCTTTTGTACATCTCCTGTCTAAACAATAGTAAATACTGCTTATTTGATAGACTTGTCCCTTCTGGGCACTGGGATTTGATAATTTATATTTCTGTTTTTTTGGTTTAATAGTACTGAGAGTTTAGAAACAGGAAAAGCCCACAGGCTCTTTGGACTTGTTTTTGTTTTCCCCTAGCTAAACAAACTGTTCTGCAAATAAGGATTTGAAACCTGCTCTCCTCCCTCATCCCTGCTCCTCACCCCAAACAAAAATAAAACAAACCTATAGTGGCTGTGGAGGCTGCTGCAGGCACACACTGGTGTAAAATATAGAGAGAGTAAATATATTATTTCACTTGGCATGGTGCTGGCAAAGAACCCCCAGCTGGCACTATTCATGTAACATGATCCAAACTTTGCATGTACACACAGAATAAGAAGGATCAATTGGCAAACTCCGGTGCCGCCTGGCACAAGCATCTTCACGCTCTCTCTGGAACCAAAGAACTAAAGAATTCTGCACTTTCCAGAAGAAATCCGGTTTTGCTTTTCTAGAGTTTCGTTATTTTGCTCCTCCTCCTCGCCGCCACCTCCCTTGGCTCCTTCTGAACTTCACTGTGTTATTTAGTCTCATCGCCCTTGTTACAGTTCACCATGCAGCTCTGGGAAGGGGAGGGGGCTAAGGTGGAGGTGGCAGCATTAGTATTGTTAGTGGAGTCCATGCCATTGGAGATGGCTACTGAATTGACCTCAGAGTTTATGGGTTTTGAAAGGTCGATGCCTTGGATGAGGCGGATCAGCTGTTTTACCTTCTCCAAGGAGCTGTGCATCTCCTTCTGTTTTGCAAGGATGGTATTCTTCATTTCCATGCATTTCTGCAGCAAAACCAAAAAGCAGTAGTAAGTTCAAGCTTTACCCTCACATGAATGAAAGAAGGTAAGTGAAGGAATACAATGTTCGCAGATCTAAATGTAAGTACTTAGAAAAGATTGCAGCTACAATGTCACCTATAATTTCAGCCTAGAAGAAAATGAGCCTCAGAGCTGTGTTCGTAGGAGAATTCATATTTGCAGGCTGCGGAATTAAATTGCCAGTACGTAGCTGTCACCTAGTATGGCCCTTTCATCCCAAGGTGCTTGGCAAATCAACACAGACAGCTCCATCCTTTTGTGTTCCTTTTGAAGGGAAACTTCCAAGTATATGTTCTTATTATTTTTCTGTTAGTTTTGCATTGCTGAAATTTCTTTATCTCAGATGTGCAAACTCAGGCATCCTACCACAGCTGACTGCTGACAGTGTCTGTGCATGCCACTAATGGGATACAGCCTTTGCTTTCACATACACTTTAGCAGGAACATCACTTCCTCCTCTCAATAAATAAAGGGGCACTTGAAAAGAAAAACAAACCTTTCTTCATTTGAAAATCTTATTTTCTGGCCACTTCTTTCTCTTAGAAGCGGTAGTAACCTAGCCAGCTCATCAGATAAGAGTCAGGGTAAGATAACTTTAAAAAATGCCCACAAATGATGTTTCAAGAGTGAAAAACTGCTTATATCTATAGTTGAAACTCAAAAAGGAGGAGATGGAAGCTACTTTATGTCTATAACACTCAGGTTCTTATATGGAGATGGCAACCTTCTCACATTTTTCAAATCTTTTATCTCCAGACACTATTGTTTCAGCTTTACTGTTTTCACACACAGCTCTTGGTATCATAAGAACTCTACAAAATGTAGAACTAATGTGCCTTTATTGGACAGTTCCAATGAAAGTATAAACAATGCCTTGATCATAGAAAATAAACCATTCTCCTCACCTACTACCAATCCCTCTCGTTAAGGCTTGCCTCTGCCTGTGTACATCACTGAGAAACAGTGCTAGTGCTCTAGTGCTGCTCAGTTTATGCCCAGCTACTGATAACCAGAAGATGACAGTCTCCAGAACTGCTGGCCAGCACCTCTCACCACCTACTTGCTCACAATTGTTTTACTTGTATCAACAGCATTTAGAGGTCTTTAAACATGGGACGCTTACTTTTGGCCTAGGAGGTAAAGACACATAGACCAGACAGTGCATCTGTATTTAAAAAACAACTCTGTACTTACGTATCTAGCCTTACAGGAGCTGCCACACAGATTTCAGTATTTTTCATTCTGTGATACAGTCTCAGCCTATGCTAAGTGAGGGCCTCAAACTTTACACAGGCAACTCAAGAGCCTGATTTGCATATTAAGGTGAGAAGAAAGAGCAAATTAATATGTATGTTCCAATTAGTGTGATAAATTAAGGTGGAAACTACAGCTTCTGGCTAGAAGTATGACATTGTCCAATTAATAATATGCAGAGGCGTGCACAGTCCAGCTGCTGACTGCCAAACCAACATGTCAACAGCCCAAGAGCCAAACGTGAGTAAATGGTCACTTTTATATTAGGATTGTCTGAAAAGTGCACCAAGAATGTAACTCGTACTACACACAGAGGCCCAACCATTCAAACTTAAGTGAGCCACTGGAGTATTAGAATTTATCTGTTGCCTACAGACAATAATGCTGTGGGTCATTTTTGTCACCTGCTGATATAGGTCACTGTCTACAGTATACGGTCAGCATGGATCATGTATAAGTGACTCAATGTAAGTATATGTTGCCTGTATTTCATTCCTGCTCCCCAAAGTCCTAAAAAAGCAGAGGAAAGAACCCATTCAATTCTCAGTAAAACCAGTGGAAGACTGGTCTAGTACATCGGCTCTACAGTTCTCTCTCTGCATTCTGGCACCAGAACACAGGTGCGGAGTTATTTGGGAGGGCAATACTCACTGTTATGGAATTGCTGAGCTGTTTGACCTTCTGCTCTAGTTGTTCTCTTTCCTGTTTTAAATCTGAACTCCATTTAAGTAGTTTCTGTTTTTCCTCTTCTTTTGCTGCAAAACAGAATATTAATCACCTCAAGAAATAATATTTAAAGTGGTCCTGTTACAATTGTGGATAGAGGCTCTAAACTGTTTTAAAGGGGGTGTTTAATTCAATTCAACAACTTTTGCAATAAATCACACCTAAAGTTTCACCTGCATACACAAGCATCGCAGAAAGCTTAAAAAATATTTAGACTGCCATTTTCACTTCACCAGTGATTAAGGTTCTTTCCCTTTAATTTTCCTTTTGTAAAGGAAGTATCATTCTGTCCCATTCCCTCAATAACATTTTCCAGTATTAAAACTGAAACAAAGGTGTCGCTCCCCATTTTCCTACCTGCTTTATATGCAATATATGAATGAACAATTGCTAAAGTTCCTGGCCATGGGATTGCTTCTTCCTTCTTTAACATCTGAAAGAAAAGTGTGTAGACATTTAGATGGTAAGCAATCTACCCCTCGGAAAACAGAAAGGAGAAAGAGGGAAAGGCAGAGGATTTTCTTTATAGCTATCATTAGTCTGAGCCCTGTTAACATGAAGCTCTGCAGACCTGTTCTGAGATTTAACAGAGGGAATTATTCACAACTGTACTGTAGCTCCCAGAAAGGATGCCTGTTTCTTACAAATGTCAGCATTTTCTCAAATTCCCTCCATAGCCACAAATAAACTCTACTAATGAAACTGAACAACTTAAAAGAGGAATTAAAAGATAATGTATCTGAACTCAAACTTGCCAGGAGACAAACATTATTTCATGGTTCAGACAAGCTGCTGATCTCAGTTGTCCCAGGAAAAAAACTTTTCGTGGCATGGAGCAGTCTCCACACTGTACATTCAAACACCATGCTTGCTGGCTAGTAAAACATAAAACTGTCCTATCTGCCCTTCATACCAGAATCATCTTAATAGAATTGCCAAACCCTCTTTATGTAAGGGTAAGAACCATTTATGTCTTTCACATCTTCCCTAACATATTCCTTCTTAACGTGTTCTTTCCTAAGATGTTCCTTCCTAAGGAACTTTATTTTGAGAAGAAAAATGTATTGTGTCTTTTTAACAAGTGAATCAGAGGGGTGTCTCAGAAGATAGAGGACTCGGTCACTTTACAGTGAAATATTCAGATTTTTCCCCATAATTTTGTGGGAACCTATCACAGGAATACAAAGAGGAGGGATATGTGATAGCACGCAAGAGCAGGAATAGGAAAGTGGTAACACTCCCTCCTCATTTGTAACTACTGACCAAGTCACTTGAGTTTTGCATTTTCGTTCTTCTGAACAGTACATCATATGCCAGGCTGTTTTCTTACCTTACCATCTTACCTAACCAAAGGTTATGTGGATGACTAAGCAATATGCTAAATCAGACAGAACACTAACAGCTTCAGGCTGCTGATTAACAGCAGCCCTTTGCAACTTCTGGAGTTCCACAAAAGGCTTATGAATACAGTAGTTTACTCCTTTGTCTTGCAATCTCAGTGCAATTATAAACAAAATATTAAAATATCATCTGTTCACTTCAATTGAGTACTTTTACAGAGGGATCTGGAAGGGAGAAGAACCAAGCTATTTGCCCATCCTCGTTATACCAATTCTGGACAATACTATTAAAGAGATCATTGAAGACAACCTTTCTGGTGTTTAAATATATAAGCAAAGAGGGGTTTATATTTTCTCAATCTCTTAAGGTAGGCTTGTATAAATGTTTTATTTATTTAACCAGAAGAACATGCTAATAACTTTTGAAGAAACAATCAGCTTAGGATGAACAGGAAAATTTATGTGGGTAATAGAGAACCTTTCCCAAAAGTTTGTGTGCTTTGGCCCAGAAAAAGAGTAAAAACACAAGGGTAACAAATAAAGACCTCAAGTCTGGGAGTAAAACTTAACGATTTTGTACTTGCATGCATTCCAACAGAGGTAATCAGATCAAATTCACACAAGCCTTATTACAGATCAAATAGATTTGCTCAGTGTCAGGCTGTCTTAAGTAAGCCAAGTGATATGGTTGTTTTCTTTAACTTGGAAAAATCTTTACAGTGCATTGTGTATAACACTCTGTCTGTCAAACAATACCTGGTCTTGACATTTGGGACAGATCCACATGCCCTTGGGAATGGTTTTCAGAGGCGGGTCCAGACAGTCCAGGTGATAAACACGTGAACATGTGTCACACATCAGCAACTGCCCGCTTTTTCTGCAAACACTGCAAAAATCCTCATGGATATCGCCCTATAAAATTAAGGGGAAGGGTTGAGGGTGAGAGAAAGAGAGAGAAGGCAAAAAGTGAACTTTGACCTTTGACATCTACATCCTTGTTAAATGCAAAGTTTACAGCACGAACTATTTCTAAGGGGATTCTAAATGGTCAAGCCCTTTTTAGGAGGTGAAACAGGAAAACCAGGCATGATGTCAGAAACACTGACATCTGTCTTCCCAAACACTCCCTCTGTCCTCCCAAGGTAAAATGTAACAACACTTATTACCATAGCTTCTCTTAACAACTGCTACCCCATAGCCTGTCTTATTTTAGATTCCCTCCTTACCCTGTTTTTTTTTTTGCCTAAAATGATGAGCTACCCTCTTTCTTAACCCTTCTCATATCTGGATGTAAGCACAACTTCAGTTTGGGAATGCTGATGAGGCTGTCTCTTGCCAGTAATAGTATGTAAGAAACCCCAGCTGAGTGACTTAAAAGAACACTGTCAAATATTTAGGTCACCTTTAAAAATGAAAGTGGAAGGAAAAGGTGCTCTGCTTGTAAATGAAAAAGAACAGAATGAATTATGTGTTCTGAGATACTTCTTTTTATTTCACATAGGTTACCTCAAGTTGCACCAAAAAAGCTATGACTCAAAATTTTTTCGTTCTCTATAGACAATGGTTTATGTTTCATCACTAACATAGGCTGAGAGGCAGGATGAAGGAATACCAAGAGAGACTTTTTAACTATCTTTTTTTTCTTCAGAAAGAGTTGAAAACATTACTGGCAATGTCTTGTAACAAAATCTAGTTTGAGTTACTACAGTATCACCATCGGAGATAGTTCTTTTCTACAGCCATTAACTCCCTAGAGAAAGGTCTAATTTTTGTCACTTTTTTTTCTCTCTCTCTCCTCCTGTTACTCCCATCTCATGCTTGCAGTAGTGGTGGTGATGGTGTGTGTTTGTTAACCTTTGTTCTTTGGATATTTGAACAAAGAGGCATGAAAGAAAAATGGCTTAGCACCCACAGAGTAGGAAAGGGGCATCTGAACTCTCTCCCCTCTCCACCTGTGGCCTGTTCTGGCAACTTGACATCTTCTAGGCCCCATCTGGAGTTTGAAAAACACACTTCCCACTGACTTAAGTCAAAGTTCCACGCACACAACATCTGCAAGACTGTGATCTTAAGATATGTGTTTTGAGTCAAACTGCACATATACACTGCCTCTGCATGTATGCAATATCAGTGCATGCGATGCTTCATTTTGACCCATACAGTCTTTTCAAGTGTGTGAATAAGTTCCATCCTTCTAGAATGATATCGGACTTGGCCATGCACTTACACATTAAGTTGCCAGACAAGAAAAATGACACTAACCTCTACTGTGGATAAAATATTAAACATATTAGAAGAATGAGACACAGGCAATCTGCTAAGGTTTCTACTTGGCGGCTCTATTGCTGATGAGGCCTTTCTTTGAAGGGAATGCTATTCTTCTCTTAAATCCCAAGGCTAGCGCTGATGCTGTGTTCTGTAAAGGATCAACCTTTACTGAATTTTCAGTGCCATGTTTTGGTTCCATAACTCCAAGGGATCAATGAGAGATGGGTTATGGTATTATTTCATGCTTTAATACCACAGAGTTCGTCAGTGTTAACAGAAGAATGAAATGAGTGACATTTCACGCCTCTTGTGAAGTGATCTGTGTAAGCAGGCTGGGAAGAACTTCTTTTCCTCCATCATGCATTCTGTGAGCATAAGTAAGGAAAAGAAGGCAGGCAGGAGATGTGAAATAAGCTAAAACAAAATCCCCTGCAACCTAACGAAAATTTTAAGAGGAAAATTGAGAATTTTAGAAGAAAATTCTCATTCTAGAGATTTACATGTGTTGTTAAGATGCCTTTGGTTGCCACAGACTACAAATGGCATTTAGTACCTGGCTCAGGTGCCTAATTATTGGTGTGCTGGAAACCAAAACTGATACATCTAATATTCTGCAGAAAGAGACCTACACAAGAGACACATACTGTTGCTTCTTGAGGGGGTGACATTCAGAAATTTAGACCCAGAGCCTTCTAAATTCAACAGAACACCGTAAATCCAGAAGTGATATGGCTGGTCACTGTGCAGTGTGGCTGAAGGCGTCAGGATGGCAACACGTGCACAAGATCCATAGTCCTATTTTTGGTTCATCAAAAGAGTAATGCAAAATTCAGGGTATTTCCTCAAAATTAACAACCAGACGTACCAAAATCCTAGCCAATGCTCGATTCCAAAGAAATGCCCCAGGTTTTCTAGACGGTTAATAAATCTATACGTGAAGGGGGTTGGATTTGATGTTGTGACATGCACCCCACTAATCTCAGCTTCTGGACCAGATCTGTGAAAGCTATATGCAGCCAACTTATGTTAGAGCAGAGCTCACTGACGATACTCTGACATATGTTACAGGCTGAAGAGGCTGAAGAATAATTTCAAAACAGAGACAGTATAAAAGGTGATTTAAGGTCACTTTTTGCTCTATTTCCTCTGTACCAAGAGAACAGGAAAGCAAATGAAAGCTTTTTGAACAGCTAACAGTTTTCTTTACTTTTATACAGTGTCTAGAGCAACAGGGCCTGGTTTTAGGCAATAGAACTGAACAATACAGTATCAAATCCAAAGTATATATAGTTTATGTGTTTTAATATGTAATATATATATGTATATGTACATTTCACTGGAATAACACGGGAAAACTAAATATTCTGTGACAACAATTGTGCAAGACCACATAAATAAAGATGATTGTAATACATATGCATGATGTAAGTGAATTAAGTTATCACAAGCAATAATAATCTTGTAATTTCCTAATGTTTATGGGCTTGACTTGGCAATCTGAACGTTCTCTAATGCTCTTCTCAACTGGACCATTTATTAATTTACTAATAAAAAGGCATTTTGTGACCACAGACTTGAACTATCACTAGAATAGAGATTTTTAGACAGAACAGTTTTGCATTATTTTTGCTGCTGAGAAATTGACTGACAAAGGCAATTGCTATCTTCCAGATGAATATGCTACTGTGTGACGGAGAATCACCCATAACCAAGTGGTTCACAGCCAATGGCCAGACAGAAAAAAAAAAGTTTTGTTCAGCCCTGCCTGCTGTATCACGTCCTTCCTTTTCCCAGGCTCTGTTCCTAGTTTCTACCCCTCTACTCTTATCTCCAATCCCATCTCAAGTTCCTGCTTCATCCTCCCTTCAGAATTCGTCTCTGTCATTCAGAGAATGACAATTCAGGAGAAAGGCAAGAAGGCCATTCTGGGCTGTGGTGATGAGCGCTTGGCTAGATTTGTAATTTTCACAGGTTGGCTAAAAGCAAAGTTTATTTATGTACTAAACATCAAATTTCCATTCTAAAGCCTGTAAGAATTAGACCTTCTCAGCAAATGAGTGCAAAAATGTTTTAAAGATGGGTAAAATTGCAGTTTTCTTCTATATTTGTCTGGGAAACTGATGAATGGTTTTAACTGAGACCTCTGAAATAACCTTTTACTTAGGCACACACATCGCATGTTTTCATTCTATAGGTCCCCAAAACCTGGGAGCTGCAACAACAGGCAGCATTTTCCGTCCTATCTGGAATATATAGACTTTTCTATATTTTGACTCTCATGTTGAAATATATTTTCTGCTTTTACATGTAGTTTATTTTACATGGAATTCAATAAAGGAGATTTATATATTATTCTAAAGGGAAAAGAGTGCTATGGTGCTATATTATAATATGCTCAGGTAAGAGAGAATGTTAACTACCTGCTTTGTAATCTGCCACTGTCTCTTTTAAAATACTTACATTCTCATAATTAATGAATATTGAAATAATCCATAATCTAGGTCTAAATACTATCAAAATTCAGAAAATTCAGGGCATTCAGAACTAGATTAGAATGCTACAAAAATTCTCTATTCTTGAATTAGCCTGCTGCTGCCAGGCATCTCCAAAAACTGGACAACATCACATTATACTGTTTTGAGAGCTCTTATACAGTGGGAAAAGACCGGCAGTATGCATACAGAAGTCAGAGATGGAAAAGACCTACCACATTATCCAGCCCTTCTCTTGGGGCCAATGTTGAAAATGTTCTCTCCAGCATGTTTACTTGTCATTTTTACTGTTACTTTTAGAAGACCCTAGAGATGGAGCTGCCCCACCCTCCCTCTGAGGGGCTTTTCCCCAGTCTCTTTCATCTGACTGCCAGCAAAGGGCTTTTATAGTCAAGTGCTATTCTGCTCTCAAAAGTGACTACATAAAAGAGCACCTTCTAATTTCACATACATATTCCCTGTGTATCAGAACTGCATCTATTTATTTCTGTGACTCAGACACACTTGTACTATTTCTATTCCTGTTACCTCTACAGAACAAATACAGATCAGAAGCAACAAGCTGGCTTCTATTCCCTCTTGTATGTGGCCAACAGAGTTGGTCCCTCAGTCTATGCACTTACAGCAGTGAAACTGCATAGGTGAAAATAGAGCTGCACAACTCTTCCTTAAAGCCCATTTCAAGTTGTTGGGCCTCATATGTGATAACATGTAAAAAACAAACATACAAACAACAAAAAAAACAGATGACTTACTCAGATTGCAGGAGTCTGCAGCACTGATATGAATACATAAGCAAGTACCTTTTTATTTTTAAACTGTGCCCAGTAATTAGTAGTCACTAAAAGGTAAGCACTTTACTGGAAGTACACTACAACTCCTGAGGATTTTTATGCAATGAATCGTTTCATCCATACTGAATAGAGTCACAGTACATTTTCAGACAAACCACAGTGTCCCTTCATTGTCATGTCAGACCTACACAGCAACTCAGTCCAACTTTTCCCACTATTTGTTTTCTGAGGTTTATGCATGACCTTTAAAATTTTTCATCGTGTTTTTGCAAGAAATAGAAATAATGAAATAACCAGGTAGTTCTCAACAACTTAAAAAAAGGCTGTACTTTGAGTGGCAAATCCTATCTTTTAACTTAGAGAAAAGACACTCACTTCTTTATTAATTATACCAAAATGAGCAGATTTCATTCAAGACAGATTTTGTGATCTGATCACAGGGGCAATGTATTCACCTACACTAGTACACCAAAATGCCATAACCAATGCTGTGAACATGGCTCCTGGCTGTCCTGAGTGATCTAAGAGGTTTCCCTTCTCTCATTACAGAAACACCACAACTTTTTGTTATTATGGTCTGTAAGTAATACTTTTCATTCTCCCCTTCCCCCATTTTTATGGATGACAGATTCAATTCAGTCAGACAAGATCTCAGACATGGCACAAAGGAAATGAGCTCATCTAGCATGCCTGGTGCCTCCCAGTGTTTCAATCCACTGAAGGAATTAAAAATAAAATCTCAACAGGATAAGAACATAGGTGCAGGAGAAAAAAGGAAGGGTGTTAAAAAGATGCTGGACCATTTCACTGCACTGAACCAGGACAAAGGACAAGTGAGACTAAAGAAACAAAATCTGCAATGATTTTCCTTGTGACTGTTTCTGCATATCTTTCCAAAAGTAACCCCCTCCCCAAGAGTTACTTACGTCTGTGGAGCTGGGGCTAGGCAGGGACACAGGCTGAACAGCTGCGGGAAAAGTAAATGTGGTCTCTGTCTTTTCATTTTCGGGGGAGTCAGGATAACTGGACAGAGGGGACGTGGGGGTCAAAGCCCCAAACCCCAGCACCGTGTTGTATTTAGGTGGACGACCTACATATTAACAAAAGGGAACAAACAAACAAACAAAAAAAAAAAAAAAGGAAAAATGATCTTACATACCTTTGGCCAGTGGTCCTCATTGGCTAGCATGAAAAAGGAAATGATGTAGCACAGAGAGGAAATTAATATAAAAGTTACAAGTGGAAGGACAGAAGCAAAGATTTAAACATTTTTTAGAAATCTTTCAGTAGAATTTTGCAAGGAAAGAACATTTAAAAGATGTATTTCAGAAGGAAATAGAAACAAGCTCTGTAGAGGGTCAAAGAATCATTCCCACAAAAGCAGTGTGGGGATGCTTTCCGTTCCTGGAAACAAGGCTATTCAGTTTTTAGGGAAAACATGTTGGCATCAAAGCTAGAGAGAAGCCACAATAACTACTATTAAATCCTTTCTACTGTTATGCCACACATTCCTATCTTTCTACTGCCAGCATAAATCTACACAAAGGTTAAGTCCTTTATCAGAGGCCAACACTCATCATTCCAACCGTCTCCTTTTCTTCCCGTTTTTTTAAACCCACTCACCCACAGATCAGCACTTTCTACTCCACTGCTACATCTTTTAAATTAGGCTACCTCAAGAACAGGTCCTGTTGTGACTCATAACCCCAGCACTACCAGTTGTAATCTATCATTGGTCTTCCACTGCAACCCTCCCCAAATCCTGTGTTCTTTCTTAGTCTTTCTGAGTCAAATACATTTGATTATGCACAACTCCTATATGCTCCTTTAGATTAGCAGAAGTGCAAAATGTGTTTGTAACTATTTTCACAAAATTACGTATGCAAAGGAAGACAGCAAAAAACAATATGTAACCATCATTTCTGCCTCCCTTCTCTAGGGTAATTTATGTATATGTAAACATAAAGGACTTAGGATCTAGGAATAATTCCCCAGATCTTATGTTTACAGATTGTCAGTCCATACCTATTAACATGCTAAACCTAGCATTTAAGGTCTGGATATGTTCCAGAACTAAGTATGTCCTTGGAAACGGATTTCTGATAGTGATGTCCATGGCTGAAATTTCTGACATGCTCAGCACCATCTAGAATTAAACTAAAGCTCTCAAGGGCACATGCTTGCATAAGCTTTTCACCTAATATATTGCTATACTAAATCACAAAACAAATGTATACATCCAAATCTTTTGTCAACTGAAAATGCATGCTACTAGTTTGGTGCTGATACAAGGTGCAGGCTCACAACAGTGTGGGAGAAAAAAAAAGACAGTGTAATAGCAGTCAGCATGCATAAACAGGCTAAGAGAATATCAAGTACAAAAGCATGCAATCTCTTTCATTGATGCAGTAATTGCTCACAATGAGTTATAAAACAGAATTAAGAAATCATTACTAGAAGTAGGAACATTTACTTATCCACACAGCAAATGCAAACCCCTCTCTCTATAAAATCTACATCATACCATTTTAAAAATATATTTTTAACATTATTAGAGGATGGCACTAGAGACTGATGGGCTTTATTCAGAAACAGCATGGCTGCAGAAATGTCAGCTTTGCCACATTGCCTTCTGGACTGACGAGGTATGTCAAGGAGAGCACATGTCAAATAAATATTTGACCTTGCAGCCAAAAAAAAAAATAATGGATCTGGTCAGTGCTAGGTAAGACTGTGGATTTTAGATATGCTCGATTACATAAGTCTTTAAGAACTGCATAAAATCATCAAAAATCAGGGAAAGACTGTCATATATGTGTGGTGTGTTTGATGCCATGCACAAAAGCCAGGATCATGTTCTCTGCTATGCTGTTCTGAGTCATCTGTTTCACCATAACCTAAGTCTTAAAATTTCACCTGTTTTACATAAGAATTTCTACTGAATAATATTGTATACCTATATGAAAGATCATCTCTCATGTTTGGACAAGTGACACTCTGCTTGCAGTAAAGTGCTCAGTATGAGCAAGATAGTCTTTCTTTCTCAAGATAAACTCTTTCCAAGGACCCATCTCTGCTCCCGGTGGGGAACAGGCTTTTCTCACACACAGTTTCCTCTCCTATTCAGGGCACAGACACTTCTTCCATAACCACCTTCTTCTTGACAGTAACAATACAATTTAGTTATTAACAAGAGGATCTTGACAGCAGCTTTATACCACTAAATGATGTTCAAACATCTCACCTTTCACTTTGCTCTATTTTTTGGGGGGAGAGTGAAACTGAAATGAAACATTGAGCTGCCTAATAAAACTTGCTGTGCTATTCCCTAGAAGTCATGATCTGTGTCTACCCTGGAAATTTACTGGACAAATAAAGTACTGTAAAGTCCTTCTTTGTTTTGCTCTTCATATCAACAAGGGGACTGCAAACACAAGATGGAGGAAGAGGCACACAGCAGAGAGACATGTGTAAGTATAACTCACCTCTTTTACGTGTCCCAGGATGCATTGTGCTGTTCAGGTACGTGACTGCACTCTTCTTGCGCTGCAGGGGAGAATACAACCATTTTTGTTGGCTAACATTTTTGGCAACAACTATATGCAATAGCTGATGAACAGCACGGTAGTTCTATGTGAGATGACTGCTCTTCTGTTTTCTGGAGCATAGCTTCAGAAAGGTCAGCTTTTTACACTACTTCTGACATCTGGACTGCTTCAGGCCAATACGCAAGCTGACCTAATGGTTAAGACTAACACACACTGCCATTTAATGTCAGCTTTACATAGGGCAAGGCAGAAAAGAATCTAAGTATTAGAAGAACACCCCAATGTATTTACTATTTAAAAATCTGAGGGTCATATCATTGCAATGGCCTTTTAAATTATAAACAATAGCTTCCCTGTCTAGTCAGAACTGAGATGGCTTAGTAGGTGGCAATGTGGCAGAAAAACACACAAGCTCAGAATGGAAGTACCAGCTTCCCCCAGCAAGAGATCAATACCTCAGGCTCAAAAACAGCTCCACTGTATACTGGATTTGCTGTTGTTCTTCTTTTCCTCTCTTGTCGCTTACTTTGGATTTCTTGTAAAACAAAGCATCCAGGTTAGAAAACAACGGGTCTCAGAAATTATATGAATTCTCAGAATACAGTTTGCATGTGAAGATTTCTGCAGAACACCACTCATGCTCAATACAGGCAACTTTGTCACACTTCTAATTTTTGAAGGTTTGAAAACTAAGAGCTGACAAGGAATCTAAGTACAGTGCTCAACCAATTCACAAAATGACTGTCAACTTCTCTCTAAATAAAAGTACTCCCTGACTAAGACTTTTTAAACTGGTGGTCAGTGTAATTGGGAGCTAAAATTAAAAGCCTCTGGCAACCTTGTTGATATTTAAAAATAAACATAGTACAGAAATATGCAAGCTGTTGCAATGTTAGGCTGTTTTTCACTGTATAGGATTAAGAAAACCAAATATAATCTATTAACTCATTTCCTTTACAGATTACAGTTGCATGAAATCATGAAATAAATAAGAAATCCAGATGTGGGTTACTGTAAAATTATCCATGGTGTAACTTTGCAGATACAGGGGCTACCCGGAAAGCAATGATATTGTCACAAATTTCTTTCCTACTTTCAAAGCATAGACTTTCTTCCCAACCACTGATCCCAGCTGCATAAGCAACTGCTTTGCTTCCACGTAACAAGGGGAATAAAAAGGACGCACAACAGAGACTAAGTTAGGTCAAGAGTACAGACATCCCAAATGCACTTTTGTGCAAGAAAATACTGCACTTAATACAGAAATATTTTGGACCTGTACTTCCAATTCAGAACGGCCATGAAATAGAGAGCTCAAAAACCAATTTAAGACATTTTTCTTACCTTCCAGATGGTCGTGAGTAACTAGACCCAGAGACACCATGAAGGCAAGTTTCTGTGAGAAGGAAGAAAGAGAAAAATAAAGAGATCATGACAATTCCAATCCTTGGGATAAGCTACTTTACTTAGGCCCTTTAAAGTCAGTTGACAGGTAACTAAGCAACAAAAAAGTTATTAATAATGCTTTGCTTCTATAAATTACTTTTCATTCATATGTCAAACTGCTTTACAGAAGATAGGCACTAGTCCCATTTTCTAGTTGGGAAACTAGGCTGAGATGTAGGGAAATGCCAATTGCTCATGATCACAGAGTTGGCAGAGCTAGGAACAAGAAAGTGGTTTCTTTACTTCCAATCCAGCACTGAAAAAACTATGTGATTGGCTCTTAGTAAATGCCAATACAGTTCACTTGCCAGCAAAACATCGCTGGTTGCAGAACACAATCTCCATATTATAGCAGACTACAAGGAGCAACTCTGGCTTACATTTGCAGTTTGATAAGGGCTATGGCTTTCTTAAAGGATTCTAATTTTAATGCAGGAAGTGCACAGGCATCTAAAAATCAGAATTTGTACTGACAACAGTTTGCGCTCACACAGCAGTCAGTTTGAATCTATCTACAGAAAGCAAACACAGCACAGCATTTAGTTGTAATCGGTTCCAAAGTTTGGCATGGCAGAAAGGTTTTAAAAATAGTCATTTTGGCCACACTATCCCTACAAGACTAACTGTACCTAAACTGGAATAAGATCAGGGAAGAATGTGAACATACATTATTCTTTCCATGCTGCTCACCAGAACAGTAGTATTTTATAAAGCAAAATAAAGACAGTTCTCCAGCATTAAGAAAAACTTCAGAAATCTAAAAGCTCAAAGGAATGGAAATCAATGCTGTAATCTAAGCTTCCTGGTTGAAGGAAGTATGAGTGAAATTATGATCTTCTAACTTAACAAAAGACTAAGAAGCCCGATGCATTCCAGGACTGAAAAATGCAAATGCATTCAATCTATTTAGATTTCTTATTCTGTCACCCTATCAGCTACTGCTGTCCAACAGGAATGTACAGAATGTTAAAGATTAGGAGTCTTGAGGGAACAGAAGAGAAAAATTGTTTTCTGAAGGGCAGAGAACTTCCTTTTTTTCTTAAAAGAAAGCTCTGGATGTGTTCTGATACCTGTGGATTTTCTTCTCGTTTTGGCTTCGGTGCAGCAGGTGGAGTAACTGTACGACTTTCTGTTTGCTTCTCTTCTGCTTCCACATGTGGTTTAATAGTCTGAAAAGAAACAGTGTTTCTTTCATTCAGTGATAAGAATGACTTTCTTACTTTGACTAATAAAGCAAAACAAATACTTTAGCAGATACAGGAGAAAAACAGTTTAAAGCTGGCAGTATACTAACAAAGACTTAATTGAGGAATCTGACGTGAAAGGAATGTTAATTAGTGTTTTGCTTTAACAAAGGATGGAGCAGCCTCACTACCATTCCATTAACCCAAGCAGCCATGCAAGCAATAAAAGCCATCGTAAGAGTTAACTCCATTACAGAAATCACTACACTGTATGGGATGGAAAACTTCCAGGTAAAAACTATTCTGCACGGTACATGCATTTTGTACTTCTGGCTCCTTGGTCTTCATGAAGAATTATGAATGGCTCAAAAACTGTCTCTCTGACTCCTAAGATCTCAGACGTTTCTGAAGCTTTTTTTTTTTCTGAGGTTAAAATCTTTTGCAATGGTATCACAAAACCTTGCATGACAATCCTCAACCCACGGCATAGTTGTTGCTACAAACTGAGGTAATCTCTACAGAGACACAAACTGTTCCCCTTTACCATGTAGGGAAAATATACAGAAAAAATTCATGTATTATTAAACCACCAGCATTTTTCTGTATGTTTTTCAACAGTTCCTTGAATTTCCAGTAATTATTGGAAGAGCAAATGAATATTGCTGACATCAAAAGGAATAGGCATCAAAAGTACAGTATTGTAAGAGTACAACTTCAAACCATAAGAAAGGGCAGGCATTGCTGAATAACTTGTAAAACTGCCTTGAGGTACACAAGAACCTACTCATGTGAATTCATAAGGAGAACTGAACATGAGCATATCTTTCATGCACAAGATTTTCACTGTCTCTACAGGTGACTTCAAATGTGGAAGATAACTTCAAGGCACATTAGTCTATGAAAGAGTTGTAAGTGAAATATATGCTAATATATGTATAACTACATAAATATATGTTATATGATATAGAAAATGTATTATACATTATATAGTATTATAGTATTACTAACATGAAATCCACTAAAGAGTTAAAAGTGAAACAGAAGATTACTTCACTTGAACTGAATGGCAAGGACTCTGCAGCTGCAACCCATGCTAAAGCAAAATTTTGTATTACAGAAGTCTTTACTGGAAAGAGACTTTAAACATCCAGAATGCTCTGTTTCTGGGGGTCTCCATTCCATCCATTCAATCCAATTTAGTCATGGGAAACTACCAGTCTTCAGAGACTGAGTGAGACTATTTTGTCTCCAATCACAGGAGTACAAGACTACAAGATCAAGGAGGAAATTGCTGTACTTATTGGACTATATACTCCATGATTTTGCATAATATTTTTGCCTTTCTGGTAGCTACCATCTGAAAAACAAAAACACTGAAAATATTTTTCCAGTGTTTCTTAAAGGCTTGATATGAACGTGGACTTCAGTTTGTACTTGGTCTCAAAGAAATTAGTACAACCCTGGAATATAGCTTGCTTATAAACTACTGAAGTTAAGACAGTACAGGGAGAATAAACCCCTGAAGTAAGAGACGAAGATTCCAATGAGCCATATTAAAGAAAAAGGTAATTTCTACTCCAAGAGTTCAAAGTCATTCCTTAATTTGTACTGTTGTTGGAGCATGAATATTTCCAGTACCCACTAAAATTTCTCCATTTCTTATCCTCTCCAAAACTGGTTCCATAAAGCAATAAACCCGGTATTTTTATCTACTAGACACTTCCTTATCTGTACCTGTTTTTCAATGTTTGGTTTGCTGATCTGTACAGTCTGAGGTCCAGCGAGCCTGGTACCCGGTGCTGCTATCACGATGCTGGTGAGCTGTGCCATAGGGAAAGTTTTGGCTATGGTTGCTGTCTGCCCGTTAACTACACGAACTGGATGTATGGAGTTCTGAGAGTTGGGTAAAGAGGTGGGTGTGAACTTTGTTGTCAACATCACAGGCCTCTGAATAAGCTGAGGAGCTGCAAGCATTGGAGGAGGTGCTGGGGCAATAGGAATGTTATTTTGGGCAACTGGTTTAGGTCGAACCTACGAAAAAATAAAAAAGAGAGAGATTCATATACCAGTACTGCAGAAGAACTTCTTTACTAAGTCTTTCAATTCAGCCTGTATAGCCCATGCAAGGTTGCTTGATTACTTACAGAATGTAATTTTTAGCATAGTGTTGTAAGTATGCTATGAGAAAGAAAAGCCACATTTTCAAACCTACTTGCATAAGACCCATCCATAACATTTGCATATGCAGTCACAGTCCTTGAAATGGTATTTGGATGCACAGATATTTATATTGCATGTGTATTGCCAAGTGCCTTATATATGTCTAAATCAACATACTGGTTTTGCAAGCCTAATATTCATGGAATATTTACAGGCACTGCTGAGGCTCTCATGTTAAAAGTGTGTCTCAGGGCTTTATACTGAGCCTTCAGCAAATTTTCAGCAAATCCTTGTTACCATTGTCAACTCTATATATGTCTAAATAGACACCTGCACAACCAATCTTGCTAAACAACAACAACAAAAATTTCAAGATTATACATTAATCTCTCACTGAAAGTGCTAAAGGGTACAGGTAAATGCAGTCGTTAATCTTTTTTTCTTTCTTGGGCCACAAAAATCTTCCAATCCTCCACCACCAATACTTGCTTATTTCTTGCCCATTGTTAAGTTTTTACTTATCACATCATTACAGAGTACAGAACTAGAATGCATTACTCTGAAAATAAAGTCTTTCTCATTAATTTCTACTGTCCTATCCACCTTTAATACTCCATAATGCATTTTATCATTGAAAATGTAGGTCACATTCCTACAGATCTCAACATCCCTAAATCTTAACCAGGTACCAGCCTATCCTTTCCTTTTTTCTTCTGTAAGAGATTCAGACTTTTAGTCACTGTGCCACATATGTCTTGGTAATTAAATAGTTCCTCCAAGATTTTTATTTTTTAATGAAGAAGCAATCAGTGTCTTTCCCAAACCATGAAGAAACTTATAAAACACAAGTTTTACTGCTCAGCTGCAAACAGGTCACTCTCTGTTGCAATACAGAAACACTTGGGAACAATCTAGAGACGTCCTGCTTTTCCTTTTTTGCTCAGGAGCAGCAAATGATGATTACAGCAACTTAAGGCCTTGGGTGATGCTTTGATCTTGCTGACACCAGTTCAGTGGGTTCATTTCATATGATGCAAATACATTTGTATATGTTCATCATATGCGAATCTCATAATCACAGACTTAATGCAGGTTGGGAGGGAGATCAGGAGGTCTCTAATCCAACCCCCTGCTTAGAGCAGGGCCAACACTAAATGCTGAGACCAGGTTGCTCAGGACTTCGTCCAGACAGGTCCTGGAAACCTCCAAGGCTGGAGCTTCTACAACATCTCTGGGCATCCTCTTCAACTCCTAATTGTCATCACAGTGAGAAATTGTTTCCTGACTGGGCATTAGGAAAGACTTCTTTACTGTGAGGGTGGTCAAACACTGGAACAGGCTTCCTAGAGAGGTGGTTGATGCCCCATGCCTGTCAGTGTTCAAGAGGCATTTCGATAATGCCCTCATTAATGTGCTTTAACTTTTGGTTAGCCCTGAAGTGGTCAGGCAGTTGGACTGGCTGATCTTGGAAGGTCCTTTTCAACTGAACTATTCTATTCTATTCTATTCTATTCTATTCTGTTCTGTTCTGTTCTGGTCCGTTCTGGTCCGTTCTGTTCCCAGTCTAAACCTTCCCTGTTAAAATTTATGATCCTTGTCTGTAATTCTCCTGCCATGCACCTATGTCTCTATCTTCTTGTTAACTTCCTCTTCTCTAAACTGAGCAAGCCCAGCTCCCTCAGCCTCTCCTTGCAGGTCATGTATTCCTGCCCCCCAGCTATCTTAGTGTCCCTCTTCCCCCTAAATTTGAAATTAATTCAAATTTATCAACTTCTTTCTGGTACAAAGAGGTCCAAAACTGGATGCCTTGTACCAGATCCAGTTTTATGATTGCTGAGAAAAAGTGAATAAGCTCTTCCATTGATCCTGTTGGTACAGCCCAATAGGCTGCTAGCCTTCCTTGCTGCCAGGGCACGCTACTGGTTCACATTTAGCTACTGTCAACCAAGACCTTTCAAGAAGTGCTGCTACCCAGCCAGCCAGTCCCCAGCCTGTACCTAATGCAGTGGGTTAGTCCATCCCAGGTGCAAGACTATGCCTTTCTCCTTGCCAAAGTTCAGGAGATTCCTGCTGACTAATTCCCTTATCTTGTCTGGGTCCCTCTGAATGGCAGCGCTGCTCTCAAGAGTATTGACTGCATCCTCAATTTTGACATCATCTGCAAACCTGATGAAGATGAATCGTCTCCTCTACCAGGTCACCAATAAAGACTGATAAACATGATGTTCATAGAAAATACCTCCTATTCATGCTATAATTAAGGTCCTTCTCCTATTGCTTGTTCTCCGTGCACTCACCTGTGGAAGAAAATTTGGACGAGGAGTGAGTCTGGGAGGAGGGATGAACTGCGGCACTTTTATGGGCTGAGGTGTAGCCTGAACCTGCTGTAAGAACATAAGAGAAAGTTCAATAAGAGGAAAATAACTTTGAAGTTGTTCACCAAAATCAACCTCCTGGATGTATTTTCAGACTTGATGTTCCTGGTTTTCCACTCCGTAAATATTTTTTCACAGTAACAGCTTCTTCATTGTAAGTGTATTGAAGACAGAGCTAATCTTACTTTCCAGTTCCTGTACACCTTGGTTCACAAATTGAAGGTATCTTTCCTTTTACTGCAACTGTACTAAGTACTGTGCTCCATGATCTAAAACCATTTCATTTGAAGATAATGAAAATGCTATTTGTTTTAATAGTTAATAATTGGCTTTACAACAGACAGAAAATAGTACCAGACTTTGATGTCCAGCTACATGAACTACTGTCCTATCATATTCAATGATTTACAGAAGAATGAAAGAGTATCTCACACAAATAGTAAAGATCTGGAAGTTACAACTCTTCTATTTCTAGCAATATTAATGACACTATGAAGGGCTGTAAATACACAACTTAAGATTTTCAAAAGTAAGCCAATTGAAGCAATTAAGGCCTGATTTTAAGGAGTCCTAAGTACTTCCCTGTCAACATGAAATCAATAGGAGCTGCCACATAATTAATCTCTGAATAGCACTACCAACTACCCTTAGTTGACTATGGAGTGAGATTCTCTGAAATCAATGTCCATGTTAGTTTCCACCCTTCTGTACTTCTGTCCACACACATAAGATTGTAATCTACTTCAAAAAGCTCTTGTATTGATTAATTAATGCCTGGGAAAATATTCTGAGATTTTTAAAGAAATGTACTACCAAAACATAAATCATGGACAAGTATTGTTACAGAATCACCTCCCAAACCTAAGTAAATTATTCAGCAAAGAGATTAAGCAGAAACATGAAGGCCAGATGAGAGTGGGGCAACGGATGACACTGGAAAAGGGAATAGTAGAAAAAACTGCATTCAAACAGTCTATCTCGATTACAAACATATACCTTATTAGGAGGCAAAATTACTTCAATTTTCATTATTTTTAAATAAAGATAAATAAGGATTTATGTTTAGTGAAGCTTTAATCTTTAATTCAGAAGCAAAATTTCCCTGTCATGATCTCATACAATTCCTAGTTTCTAGTCCAGGAAGCCTACATAATCCAATTCTAAAACATTACTTCTTATATTTTCAGGTGGCTGATTGATTGCTTAGCAGCTTTACTACTCTGGAGAAGACTGTGTGATGTAATCAAAGCACTTTACAAAATACACGCTTAAGGAAACAGGATCTGTGTATGAAAAAGTGGTGAGTGAAGACATGGTAGTGAGCAGAGTTAAGTGGTGTGTCTAACACCAGGGACTTTATCGCACAAAGGGAACAAGAGCGACTGACTCAAAAAATATAAGATGAAAACCCAAAATGATCAAACAAAGGAAGTCTGACACCAATTTACCAAACAGAAGAGTTGAAATTTTGCAGAACACAGCCACACAGACTAGGTAGGGGCAAAACAATTGCTACTTCCCCATGACTAACAGTTACTACCAGGGGAAACTTTACACAGATGTGAGGACAGCACTAATTTAATTCTATAAAGCAAAACAGTAATAACAACCCATGTAGATAGTAAATGCTTTTCTCTTAGACTCTTATTTTAACAATGTTAACTAACGAAGCCTCACAACAAGTACCTACTTTTCTCCTTTCTCCTGCAAGAACCTGACCAGTCATTTAAATATTTTCTATAGCCCTCTTGTAAACTAAATACACACATATCTGCAGGGCAGACACATGAAATGCTTACCAAAGTGACTGTGTTTTTTGCCACTATTTGGACTGCCTCAGCTCCCGGCCCAGTGACCTTATTTGTTGTCTGGAGGTTGACCGGTGCGTTCTGCGCATCAGTGCTGAGGACTGCTTTCTGATTGTTGTTGATAGCAGTAACCATGGCAATGGTGGGTCTCTGACCCACAACAGAGGCGGGCATGGTCGCAGTTGCTGCTTTCAAGACGAGAGGTAGTGTCTTAGTGGTGATCATTGAAGCTGTAGTTACAGTTTTCTAGAGGAAACAGAAAAAACACTGTAGGAGACGGAGACACTTCGTATCAGACAGGATGTGGGTTGGTTAGTCGGAAACAATAGACAGAAAAAGAAAAGGCAGCACTGAGTCCACCTACCTACTGTTCAGACAAGCACATTACCTTATGCCTCTGAAAACTAGAGAGCTAGAAAGAAATCTCATTTGGGGCACCCGTTGGGTACATTTTAATCACCTGCAGCATTACAGATTCATTCAAAAACAATTCCTAAGAAAATGACAACCAAGTGTTAGTAGTGGCATATACAATTTTTGATCTTTTAGTTTCATACTACTTCCAAATGTGTACTGTCAACATCAAACCTATATGGTAGAAGTTTATGAAACAAACCAGCAAACTCGATTCTCACCAATTAAAACTCAAAATTTTAAATGGAAACTTTACTTACAGAGATCATCGTGACCAGGGAAAGAGGGAAAAACATTCATAAATTTGTTTCTTTAAGAACAAAAATGGATTTTGATTCTGGCTATCCCAAATTTCAGTTTTAGTCATACACAGTGATTTAGCCCTTCGTGCTCTTTCCTAAGAATATCAGCAGGGCTATCCTGGAGCTGTAAGAGCTGGCTGTAAGCCTGTCCAGCTGCAGGCAATTAATTTTAACTTCTCTGGAATGGGGCTGGTTTTGATGCATGTATGTGATTCCATGATTGCTCTTAGACTGTTTTAAAGAGAGTAGTTTTGAATCACTTAATGCCAGCATTTATCTGAAATGCCTGGATAGACTATGCCCACAAATTCAGTGTATTCCAAAGTTAAACAACCATAATTTCATAATTTTGTTTTAAAATGTACTGTCTTCTAAGATGTTACGGGAAACAGAAAATTACAAATCTCATTCAAAAAGCAACAAGGCAGGAAAATCTCCATATAAAACCAGAACACAATGTGTACAGAAAAATCATGACAAATGATACTCAGCAGAATGGAAGGTGAACTTATTCCTTCTCTCTTTGGTGTAAAAAATCCATTGTGCCAATGACACTGCATCTTCAAAACAGTTACTGGCATCATTAAATGCTCTTAGTATGAAGTAAGAGCCATTCCCACCTGATGACAGTGATAGACGTTAAAACAGGAAAAAATGGAGAACCAGGGATCAGGCAGTCTTTTCCATTTTCTGAACATGCCTGACTTAGATTGCTCAATTTTAATCACACAAGATCTTTCTCTTCTTTCTAATAAAATAATATAAATATATTTCTGTTTGGTTTCTTCTGTATTTTCTCCAATACTATTTCCTTAAGCAAAAATGCATTTTACCTTCACACCACTAATTTCTCAATGCTTAAACTATATCACCTAATTGTTAATGACACACAAGTGTGAAAAAAATCACTGTGTAATGCCAAATCAAAGGACAATTTATGCTACAATTTTATACATTTATATAAAATCCAGTCATAATTATTTTCTCCTTGTCTCAACATGAACAACTCTCTTAAATTTTTATTTTAGATTTAAGAGCTTCTTATTGACCTCTGCTGCACTTTCTCCAAAACAAGAGGCTCCTTTCCCCTAATGCAGTAGTATTATTCAAGCTTTTCCAATGAAATGTAACACAGTATCATTTTCACAAGCATTACATTCAGCCATAAGCATTTTAAAGAAAAGTGAATCAATCATGTAATACAAAACTGGGACTCTTTCAAGGGGTTCTGGTAAGTCTGTAAGTACTAAGAGCATAGTTTCCGTCAGCAGATCACAGAGCTTGAATTTCCATGTTACTCTGCTGAGCATTAATTGCCTTGGTTATTCTAAAAAGTTTTCAATGCATGAATTCATATTGAAGTAGCATTCATAGTAAGTTTGCATTATTTCACATAATAACATTGTAATAATATGACCTTTTAGCAGGCTTGCTGCTTTTTGAAAATTTTTAACAGCTCTTCTTACTGGATTATATTAAGTATATTAAAATGTCACTATTAAGGCAGTATATATAACTTTATTCATAAATTGAATTACTCTGAAAATAACCATTGAAAGCATTCTCTTTACTGACACAGCCTTGGAAGATGTACTATTTACAAAAGTTGGCAGCAGAAAACTTTCTATAGAGACAAAATATTTGACTTTTCTTTATATATGAATGGGCTTGTCTTTGGTGAAAGAGAAGGCACATTTTGATTGAGGGGCAATAGAAGACGAGATTCTGTGTACAGAAGCAAGTGACGTTACTTCAGAGTTATACCAACATGAAAAATAACAAAACACTCTTAAGGATAAGAGCTGGCTTCTTTTATTCAAACAAGAGGAAGACCTGCCTTTCAGTTTGTAATTACTTCCCAAGTACAACTGCAACAACGATAGTCAGAAGGGTGTAGCAGTTTTTTGACTGTTTCACTAGAGGGCTCTTTAACTTTGAACAAAACCTAAATTTTTACAACCCAGAAGATGACCTGGAAGTTAATGCATGAATGCAAAGTGCGGAGTATGGAGAAATACATGAGACTGCTTTTGCAGTCATGTTTCCTGACTGAAAAGCAGAGGCCAATGATACAGCAAAAAGTGATCCATTGTTTGCTTATAAATATTTTCAGACACATTAATATATACTTCTTTTTTCTGTCTTAGCTTCAAAAGAATGTTAGTGCTTAAAAATATCTTTTTCTTAGTTAAGTTTGCTTCATTTTTTCAATATTCTTTTATCAAAAATGCAAGTACCTAAGCCTCACAAATACATTTTTAGAGAGCAACTTGTTGAGTTAATGAGAAAACTAACACCCCAGTCATGTCTCCCCCATCGATTTCCAGGAAGAGGGAAGACAAGAACCGTAACTGGTCAAAGATATGGTTGTGATTCCTGGCAATATGCACAAAGCAAACTTCAGTGGTGAATTCTGCCATCTGCGTATCCAGGTAAACATGAGCTGCTGAGATTGCAACAACAGGAAAAAAGACTTCACATGCCCTTTTTTATTACAAAACACATCCCTGCACTTTCTAGCTCTTTTATTAGCAGACTTTTGGGATTCTAAATATTTGAACAGTAGAGACTTTGAATCAGCTTGGAATTTCCCTATCAGTAAAAGCGGAGCACTTTCTCTGGTGAGTTCTGGGATTACGTCTCTAATCCTATACTGTAATGAAATTCAGTGTGCCTTTCCAGTAAAGATACTACTTTCTAATATTCAAACTTTGCAACTACCATTGTATACTTTTAGATTAATCTTTGCAGACACACATAAGTGTTATTAGATATGAGTTACATCTGTTTAGAAAGAGACAAGCAGAAAGAAGAGGGAACTGTTTTCTTAGATTTTGTTCACAAAGACTGTTAGTCTTTTAAAAATAAATTATTTTAATCATACAGTGCACATAAAGTCTTTACTATTTCTTGAGACCTACTGGCTATGGGCAATCATTCATACATCTATGAAAAAGACAGATTAATTTGCTAAACTTTTATTTATTTCTCAGAAAAGTGATATTGCCACCCTTCTTTTCTGTGAGATTATGATCTGGCTTTTAATCGCTACTAGGAGGTTATTGCTGAAAAAAAAAACCACAAGACCCATGTGTGCTTATGCACAGAACAAGAAATTCATATTGGTATACTAAAAGTGAAATCACTGAAGTGAAAGTTTGTAATTTTCTGTCTGCACCTTTCTTTGATTTTTTTGCAGTGAACTTCACCTTCAGAGAGGAAAAGAATTGTAGTGATTCTTACCTGTGATCCAATCACGTTTGGAGAGGGTGCAGTAGACTGCTGCTGCTGTTGATGGTGGTGCTGCTGTAGTTGTTGTAGTGGTTGTGGCTGTGGTGTCTGTAGTTTGTTTTCTGACTGTGCCAATGGCTGTATTTGAAACTTACTGTCCGGCTGTTCCTGCTTCACTATCAAATTCTTTCGAAGCTGTTCCACTACTCTTTTCTACCAGATAAACAAAAACATAAACAGAGATGATTATGCTTATTTAGCTGCATATGTTAGAGCAGAAAATAACACCTAAAGCGTTTAATGTAAATAAAGAACTACTTAGAAGTGTAGTAGGAATTCTCCTTTTGGAATTTGAAAAATTGGTGTTATTTAATGGACAGAGTGCCAAAATAGGCCATGGAGGAGTGCTGCTGTCCAGCAAGGTGATCTTGCTGTCCTTGCAGAAACCCATCCCAATTCAGGCTATTCACAAACCACTGCAAGACCTCATTAACATATATTCAGTTGAGACTTGTTGGCATTCAGATTCCAAAGTCTCCGTCTCCTTCAGACATGCACTACCAGGCATAGAAACTGAGTGGAGAGAGAGCCAGTCTGAGTGCGAAGCTGGGAATAGGAAACGCATGGGTATGTGGTGATTCTGTTCAATATTATCGTCATCTGAAAGAAAATCAGACAGGGCTACCCACGTGGGAAGGAAAGTGCACAGATATATTTCTCCCAGCTTAAATGTTTCCTATTACATTACAGCTTTCATGAAAGTGTGAAATGATTTCAAAGAGAAGTTTCTTCTCCAGGTAGTCATTGGGTATCCTTAGACAATAACTCAACAGATCTAAGAGCAGAACATGTGAGCTACGGGATAAGATACCACGTCGCCACATGGGTAATAAGGGCTCACAATTTATGTTCACACTATACTTTAACACAGACAAGAGTGCAAACATCGCAAGACTTTTTACCTTTTGTGGGCATGATAGGAAATAGGCATCTTTTTCAACACTCTAACCACAACTAAACTAGGATAGCTTTAAAAAGATTCGGATGTATACTTAAGCCACCTTGATCAAGAGCATGTGTGTACTCCAAATTATACTACATGGTTGGCTTTGGAGGAGAACAGTGAAGAGTCAACAAACATGGCAGGGGCTGGCCTGAGGAAACCCTACCAGAAACAGCGACGGTCAGAAAACCTCAGTCAGAGCCTTGCTCTGGCAGAAGGGGCTGCCTGAAGCAGTTCCTCTCACACGGAAAGAAAAAGAAAAAAAACATTCTGATAATACCAAATCTTTTGATTTTTGTTTGGAAGCATTTGTATTAAGACAAAACAGAACGACAGAATGAAAAAAAAATCCAGCTATATACAACCAATTGAAACAATTTTTTCCCTCAAATTTTTTTACAGAGGATTATGAAACTCTGAGCTAATGAAATATCTGTTCTCTATGTAGTTCTCATTCATATACTTTACACTTTTGATTCCAAGTAAGTTGCTTATGATGGATTAAAATTGTGACATGCCTAACACATTAAACTTGCACCTCTAATCCAAAAGGGTCCCAAACTGGCAGATTTGAGAACTGAAACTTTCAAAAGCAAAAGAAAACACAAAATCAACCAAAAAAATAACTCTTGTTTCATACTGTGGAAAGATATGAATTCATAGCGCTGACCTTTTTGCAAAAGACTGAATTCAGCAACTAAGAGATGTACAGGAGGAAGACTACCTGGCTTCTAAAAAATTCTCCCTGGTATTGCGGCAACAGTACTGGCAGGGATGCATGCTAGACTGCTAAAACAAGAGAAACACAGGCCAATCTCACGAAAATTCAGGGAGCTTGTATTGGACAGGAGTGTGAAGTCACTATTTTACACTGCATCGAGAAAAGCACTAAAAGCTGTCAAAACCTAAAAGCTGGAAATTGTTTGTTCCCTCCTAGAACAAGGAGAAAATATCAAGAGCATAGAAAGCATTTTTCTAATTCAGATATTTTACATAGTTTTAAATGGCCTGTGTCTATCAGCTCATTCATACACGTAATAACTGAACAATCATTTAAAATTGCTTTCTGAAAAGATCAACCATGTTAACATGCAAACTAAAGTGCTGTGTCAGCAAGCAGATAGAAGAGCTGAAAAACATTTCCAGAGAGCAACCCGAGGGGGAGGAGAGGAGAACAGAGAGAAGTAGGAGAGGAAACACTGCAACATGACTATGTACTACCTGCCAAAAAATGGACAGTATGGGAGACTAAAGAATTACTGTACCCGACATGAACAGGAAGGGAGTTTCTGTCTTCCACAGCCGCCTGCATGAGATTCAGTGATACGGCGCTCTTCTACCAATTCCCTAACTGGAGGAAATCAGCAACAACAGCCCAAGAATTCGTCTCCATCTTGTTCTTTACACTGGGAGGGAACATTAGTGAAAGGATTCAAACAAAAAAGGAGAGAGAGGGGAGAGGGCGAGCCAGAGGCAGGCTGCGGGACTCCTCTGCCACCCTGCTCCTGCTCTGCAGCATGCCGAGCTGGGGGGAACGCAGGACCAAGCACAACTTTTCGTAGCACCTCGCGCAAAAACTGAGGTTCGGCGTGTTTGGCACAAGATGGATAACATGAGCGGAACAACGCTGCTGCTCTGGAAGCCTGTGCTTGTCTGGTAGAGGCTGCCGAGAGCTGCCAGGCAGCAGCGCATCCTGCCATCCATATCCATTATGCAGATATTAAATTGGAAGAAACATCTAATGCTTTTAAGATTCAGAGCAGTACAACTGAAGTTTGCAGAGCATGCCAATTGCTTACGCAGTTTATTAAGCTTGTTCTACCAACTGTCAGTAAAAATACCACAGTGCCACTACAGAAATCATTTACTATCTGAAAGGCTGTTAGGATTACGTGCTTGTTCGCACTTACCAGGAGCGGCTCTGAACAACGTATTCCAAAACTACTTAGCTTAATTACCAAAACCAGACTGGATGCCCACAGCTGCCCCTACATAGGCACTAGGCCCGGGCCCAGGCCTGTCCCAGCACCCCGCATCCCCCTCAGCGTGGCTGTGGGCCGGGGCGCCGCCACACACGCCTGCCCGCAGCGCGTTAGCCGAGCCTCCTGCCCTAAGGGATGTAATGGGGGGCACTGTGACAGCAAGTCTTGTCTACTGTGAGGCTTCATACTTCGTTAGAAGTGTTTTAAAATGGTTCCTGTCAGTTATTTGGCTGCTGTTAATCAATTCTGAACGCAGTTTGTGCTGCAGAACGTGCAATCCCTATGGCTGAAATTCGCCAAGGCTGGTGTAAAGTCCCGGCTACACAGCTGGTAAAGCCGGGGAGATTGAAGTTATCTGAAAGTACCACTGAACTCCTAAGAAATATTCCCAATCATTGCCACTTTTCCCTCCCCTCCCTATTTAAGAATATTTAATTACTATACTCTTATTGCCAACTTTGAAATTTTAAACTGAAATTAACTCAATCATAAACATATCATAAACACAACAGTTTTCTGCGTGTCAGAAAGCTCTAAAACCCACAGGTATTCCTAAGGTAGTTTCTTTTCCTGCAGTGCTACTACTATATGAAAAACATTTGTCTTTCAAGTCTACTGAATTTTCCTCAAAGCCTCTGTTTACATCCAGAATGTGAAAGAAATTAATAATCACATCCTTTCGTCCAAACTGTATTCTACCCAAAAAGTAATTGCGAGCACTCTGCAATGGTTACGGTCAGACTGCTACAAAATCTATTTGTCGAGCAGTGCCCCGTAAGTATAATGCATAATTTAATAGGTCTTGCTGTCTTGACATCTTCATAACTAACCTCATCAAGAACTCTTCATACCACCGAGTTCACAGAGCCCTACACATCTTATATGACCCTTTCTTAAAGGTAATAATTGTAATCAATACTGTGACATTTAGTGATACCACTTTCTCATTCATGCTACAGGCCAGATCATAACACAGCATTAGGAGATTATTTTAGTTTGATTAAGCAGAAAATCTGTCTCTGTGTCTCATTGGCCATGTATTTGTGTCCTGGTGATATAAGAAAAGGTGTTTTCTCTGTGCTCAGATGAAAAAATACTAAGAAAATACTGCTATAAGATAAGGAAAGTCCTTGACGCAAACTTAAAGCTTTAAGTATAACATTATTAGCTAAGCATTATTTCCATTTTAATCAATCAATTGATCGATTAAAAAGTGGTACTGTGTGTACAGCACATTTTTAAATACTACATCCCTTGTTATATTTGATGATGCGTTTTCTTTTTCATCCAAGAAATGTTCAAAAAAGCGTACCTATCTAAAGGAGGGTTTGTTTTTAAATTTCAAAAATCTACAAATGAGTAAAATATGAAAATCTCCTGAAAAGGAGAGAGAAAAGTAAAGTACTAAACAGCCTCTCAGTGCATACCTTCAGTATCACAAAAACAGAGGTGATGTGGTTTGAATTTATCAACTGCCTGCTAGTGACCTGCTTTCTTGCTCCACCGATTCCAGAAGTAAACTATTAAGTATGCCCTGTTCCCCATTCCCTGCAATGAACAGGAAATGCTCTCTGGGATTTACAAGTCGCCAGTTGCTGTGAATGAAATGGTAAGAGGAAATTGTGATTTCAAATAAGCTCCAAATTGGGAGTGGGGAGGCTGGAGGGAATTTCCCTGCTCTGCAATCTTCTTTTCCAGCCTCCCTCCCCTTGCCTTGCCAGCCCCCATCCCCTGCTGCTACCCAATGAGAAGTGAAAGCCCTCTGCTTTTACACAGAGTTTAAAGTTATTCTTTAAATGGCCAAGGGTGTGCATTTTGGGAGTGGAATTTGGGAGTGGAAAGATTACAAGCAAGCAGAATAACTGTACGCTCATCTACTAGTTTAACATAGTATCGGAAAGTTACGTAGTGAAATCCAGTTATAGAAATCACAGTATTCCACAACAGTGAGGAAAAAAACTGTTGTACAAAAACATGGAATTTAATTCCATTGACAGATTTAGCAAAAGACTACAGAAATATTTTCAGCTGTTTCTGTGGTGACCCTGTATTTTTACTGAATTTTGCACCCCTGGCTGTACTTTACTCATATCCAGACCTCTTTATCAACAACAACAACAAAAATCTAAACCAACTAAATTAGAAAGAACTTTATTCCCAGAAAAAAACAGTGTGGTACAACTTCCTACTTCTTAAAGGTGTTCAAACTGCCAGCGATATATTTTAACTGAAAAGACTCTCTTGGGGGGGGGGCAGTGGGAGGGGATTCCTGTGCTCTGTTTAGGCACGCTGCTACCACTACAAGCAGTGGGACTAAGAGATTGCCTCCCCCTGCTGCCAAATGCCTTATTGGTCATGATTACTGAAATATGCACTATTTCTTTTTACAGCTTAATAACCTAA
Source organism: Anseranas semipalmata (assembly GCA_013399115.1). Lineage (NCBI taxonomy): Eukaryota > Metazoa > Chordata > Aves > Anseriformes > Anseranatidae > Anseranas > Anseranas semipalmata. The sequence continues at coordinate 424,104 of VXAA01004497.1, forward strand.
CTCATTTTTTTTCTAAGTTTTGTTGATGTTGTTAAACATAGATATCTTAACCATACCCAGTGAATGGCTGCATTGCCAACATGCCATTAACTGTCCCAAAGAGAACATCCTCCACGCAGACCCCAGAAGATATGGCTAAAAGCACTACAAAGGTACAAGACTTTTTCTTCTTATCTACAAGGAGATGCAGAGGATGTTAGAGGAACTGAATGCTTTTCTTCCTTCTGCCATGATGATCCAATGTAATATGCTGAGAAATATACTTACAATACACATGAGAGCGAGACATGGACTGAGACAGTACCATTAATTTTGCTATGCCCAAAGCTCATGAGCTTACTTTTGCAGTCTTACTATCTTTAATGCAATTACTTAATATAGCAGTTCCATTTTATAAAATGGAATTTAAATAATTCTTTATTGTCTAAAAATGTACTTTGACATTTCGTTAGATAGTTATATAGCATTGGCGTGATGTGAAAAGTACTTTTGTCATTAAAAATGCTGATAAACTTACTACACTTCATTAAGTTGTAAACTATTTAAAATAAATACAACGGGTGTGGTCCTGAAACAAATACACAGTTCACACATGAACATACCTACTTTGAAAAAGAATGTGAGATTTTTCCTTTAGGATAGAGAAACATTTCTCAAAGTTCCTAGAAATTATTCAGAAATGGGTTACAGAAGTTCTGAAAATAATGTTCGTTCCTTCATTCCTAATGGGGGAGAATGCTTATCAACTTTTCTATTTTATTTAAAATAATAGACAGATTCATAAATGAAAATGACTGAAAATAGCTGCTGTGCCATTCTGTTTTATGTGAGTTCCTGATTGCTTTATTTTCAGTACTGTGTCTTTTACCATTTGCAGCATCACAAGAGCAATTAATTTTTGGAAGGGAATGCTGTACCATGAAATGCCTTATGCATCACTGTCTTCTCATTTCAGAAACTTTACTGCTGCACAAAGTAGGGAACAGACACTGAACTAGTAGGAGCACTACACATACTATGTTCTCCTTCAGCTTATACATTAAATAAATATTATACCTCTGCTTTCTTACCCAATACTTGTGTTAACTGAAAGAAACTTGCAAGAGCAGCTACAATAATTAAATAATGAAGCAATTAATGAATAGAGAATTAAGTATATGACAACAGGCAAAACAGAACAAGAAGAACAGTTTACTGCAGTATTTGTAATGTAATTAAGGAGGAATGGAATGTGAGGAATGAAATTAAACTTTTTTTTTAATTTGACAAGGCTTGACAGGGTTTTTTGTTTTGTTTTAGGTTTTTCTGCTTCTCAGAAATACTTCTGAGTACAAATACAGAATGGTAAAAGAATGTGGGGATCACGTCCACATGAAACGGCTAGGGAAATGAAAAAATTAAACTGCTGACTACCACAGAAAAGGTGCTCATTTTAATTTTATCTTGCCCATCTCCATATTAACTTCCCATATTTGTCTACTTCAGGAAAAAAAAATCTCCTTAGGGAAAAAAAAGCCACCCAGATTGTGCAGAAATGCAACAAGGGTTTTTTGTACTTCGATGTAAAGTATGTTTCTATGATGTCTGACTGAAACTAGTTTTCTAGAAGTGGATAATTTGGTCTTGCAAAATCCGTCATGGACTGAAACTTGGTGTATAAAATTTCAGCATAAAAATTACTGTGGATTATTATTCTTATGCAGGAGAACAAACAGGAACGACCCCATTGGGAAAGTGGTTCACATCTGTGCACGGTAGCCAGCTCTCTAAGCTAAACACCTCTACCAGCAAGTTACTGCTGCTTCTCTCCTCTTACCTCTGATTTATTTCATAGTGTGACATCCCTTAAACTGAATTTGTCTGAATGAAGTAAGCACAGTAGAGCAATATAAGTTAGTGAACTTATTTGTTGTTTTACAAATGATCAGCCTAAATAAAAGAGTCTGCTTTCTAATCTGGTACCTCCTAGTATTTTTGAATAGCCGAAATGGAAAGGATAGCCATCCAATAATTTTACAGTGCACTATTGCACAGCTAATACAGTCCCTTGAATAAAATATGAATCAGCTTCATCAGGATTCTTGTGCATCCCACAGCTATTCCCACGACTGAATCACATCTCCTCTCCTCCTTGTGAAAGGAAACGCACACGGTTCTTACTCACACGCTTCACGCATGATCGGAAGCATCAAGCAAGACGACTAGTTTTATGTTACCACAGAATGTAAACTTGTTCTTTTATGAACAGGAAGATCTGGATGCTCAGACTATATTGTATGAGAACCTGTTGATTGCCCTGATGTTGTCAACAGCATCTAATATTTCATTTCCACACTTTCTTTACAGAGATCAGAAATTAACTGCAGAGCCTAGAGATAAGAGACGGAATAAATACAAAGAGACATGATACAGAGATACAGAATGAAGTAGACACTCATATTTACCCTCTCCAATACTACAAAATACATAAAGTATTTGGTGGAATTGAATACGAACAATTTAAAACATGCAGAAGCAACTTTATTCATTTCATTTTGCATGCAGCATAATCAACCTCTTTCAGAGATCACCTTCGCACCGTCTTGCTGAATCTTTCTCAAGGGATGAGACGAAAAGCTAGATTCTCCTTGGGGATTTATCATCGTTGCTTGAACAGCAGTGGACAGGTTTTTTCCCTTTCTATCTTGTCAACCAAATACTGTAAAGCACTGATTCAGTTAAAACCCATCACTGGCAATATCATATACCAATTCATTGTTGAGCTCTACTTCATAGGCAGAATGAGCTATCAGAGCAAAAAGCTGTAGTTTCATCTCACTGAAGTGAGAGGTTTTTTCCGTTTCCTAGTCACTTAAATAGTATCTGAGCAGATATTCTGCCCAGCTAAACGTACCTAGTGTACTGTTCTCTTTAGTTAACCAAGCATGATCAAAACAAAGAAAAATGCCTGCTTCACAGAAAAGACATGAAATTAAATCAGTACTGCAGACCCAAATTGCTGGCCTTTCATTGTATAAAGGTTTGTGGATCAGTCAACAGTGACTCTCTTGGGAAAAAAAAAATGCAAAGGTTCTTGCTTAGCCTCCCAATTTAAATGGAAAGGGGAGGGGGGACTTTGTCCCTGTGTTTGTTTATCTCAGTGCAAATAATACCTCACTAAGTAAGGCTAAAAGTACTCAAAAACTGAAGATTTGTTGAACTTCTACCTCTTTTAAAAACATCCAGGAATTCACGTTTTGCCAAAAGCATGGGAAGCTACCTTTTTGACGAACGATGCAGAGCTACTGTAGACAGTTCAAAGGAAAACCACATACACAGTCAAGGACCCACCAAACAACGCTGCGCAATGTGAGGCTTAATGGGACTCAGCACACCCAGTTTATCGTAGAGAAAAGGTTGAGAGGTGACTTCTCACTGAGTATAGATATTTATACACTGAGAAGACTTCTGATGATGGGAGGGATTTTAGTTTCTCTGAGAAATGTAAAATGATGATGCCATGGTTGCAACTTGAAGGTAGACAAATTCAACCTTGAAATAAGATGCGAAGATAGTTAAATGCTGGAACAGCTTAGTATGAGAGGTAATGGCCTACAATGGTTTGAAGTCTTTAGGACAAAGTTTCCAAAGGAAATGCTTAATCTAACTTTTGGAGGAGATTGTACAGTACACGTTTGGTGCAGAGGACCCTGGATCTCGGGAAGCCTCCACTCATTCCCTCCCTTAATGGGCCACAAGGACAGTGCAAGTGCCAGCATTGTTCTCGGCACGCTTCTCTTGCATTGAAACGCCATATAAATACAGCCTTACTCTTTAGAATAGGAACATGTCCAGAGGCACCAACGACCAGATATAGTCAGGGTTGGTTTTTCACCTTCTTCTAAAACATGAGAAGCTGGCCACAAGTAGAGAAAAGAAGCTAAGCAAAGCACGCTAATTTTCTTCCTTTGATGCCTTTTATTGTATGCCTTGCATACATACTCAGATTCTTATTGATTCCAGACTTGGAATAGGAAATTTTTTCCCAGGTCAGACTTGCTGGGATATTATTTTTCCCCTCCACTGCAATGCAGAATGTGGACTGCCTGCTAGGATTAGCTGGGCAAAGTTCCCCATATCAACCTGCTGACATTGCAGTGGCCTTCAGAATAACTGGCAGCCCAATCCACCACCTGGTTTTTGGCAGGGGAACACAAAAACTTTGTCTCCTAATGATGAAACTGTCCTAGTCTCGCTGAAGTTAGAAGATGTCACACAGGCGTACTGGGGTAGAGTATAACAGCCTCTAACACACAGGAAGTCAAAGTGGTTAATCTCATTGTTCCTTTCGGTTTTGATGTGTGGCATCTTCCCTCTACTTCCTAGATGCAGTTTCCCAATTGAAGTTTATTTGTAGTCTTTTAAAGAAAAAAAGTCTGCCTGCTAGATGAAAGACAAAAAGCATCTTACATACATGATAGTTTTCATATATATATAGATGTGTATATATATATACAGATGTATATAGTACGTAACTTAATTAACAAGATCAGGCATTAGTATCTAATCCCAAATTACGTATCTAATCTAAAATTTCAGTCAGTTCCTGGAACGTAAATCCCAGTAGCTGTTCTCGCTGCCACCAGAGCCCTTTTCTATGAAAGCTTAATCCTTTAGGATCGAAGTGCCTTAGGAAGGTGCCATTACTTCATCGAGCAAGGTAACAGTAATGTGAGGAGCAGAAATGAAGAAGCCACGTGTGGAACACAAAGATCTTTCTGGCTTTGATGGACACTTCAGAGGAAAATACATTTGAGACAGGATATATCAACACGGACAATATCCAGCAAGAAAGAAAGTACTGACAGAGTCCATATAAGGGAATGTAAACATTCCTATCCATAAGTTTGTCCTACTTCTTCACAGTGTGCTTGCTTGTTTGACAGTTATACTGTCATCATTTTAGACTGTTAAACCTCTGCTCTAGGGTTTAAAAAAGATCAGAGCACTTGTCACTCTCAGTGCAGGTAGAGGGAGATAGAGTGGTTGAGCAGTTCATTTTTCTTTATAATTACACTCCATTAACCTTCCACATGAGAGCTCCCCCGTGCTTTCATACCAGCAGCACCAACTGGCTCTGTTTGATAAGGCTCAACAGAGTCTGCAAGACCAGCACGTGTAACAAAAGGAAGACTTCAGCACTGCAGATTTAGCAGAAGCCCGGCTGAAGCCCTGTTACTTAGCACGGACATACTCGGCTAAATTACTCATGGACAGACACCGGCCTCACCCTGCCCACTTCCCTCACAACTATACTACTTGAACTTCGTAGATACATCGTCTAGCATTTGAATGGCAAATGCAAAACTAGGGAATTATTCACTATAGGGAACTGAATATTTACCGTGCTTTCACCTCACTGCAGAGACCTGCCAAGAGAAACGCATTTAGAGCATTAAAGCATGCAGGGCACTATAAAAGAAGTTGTCATTACGTTATAATTAGATCATGTTAGAGTATGCAACCAGAGTACAGAGAAGGAAAATTACTTTTGAAATTTAAATCTTTTTTTTTTTTTACTGCACTTTTAGTATCTGGAGTTGTTTGTTGTATGTTTTGAAGACCACACTGGTTAACAAACAGCATTATATTTATCTTTAACCTTCTCGATGGTGACCACATAAATGATAGGCTCTTCTAAAAAGAGAGACTTCTTCGATTAATAATGTATTCTATGGGAGTTTTAAACTCAGTGCCAGGAAAGCTATTTTCCATGTGCATGAAGGTAGATTAGTATTTGTGTATACCGAGCAACGGTGTCGGCACATGCTTACACAGATAAAAGGGAAACAAATTTGGAAGGAGGGATTGTAAACAATCTGGAATAGGATCCAAATTATTTAAAAAAATAAATGAAACACTACAAAATCTGCACTTTCAAATGACATTCTATGCTATCCATTGGAATTTTTAACTGTTCCGAACGTCTTCACAACATAAAGTTGTATACAGAACTGGCCTGTAGAAGTGAGTGATTGAGATATTCTTTTTGCTATTAACTCCATTATCCTTTCCCATCCCTCTCCTGGTGTTTAACATATGGTGATACTGGCATCTGCATACATCTCCATAAATAAATATAACTTACTTCTTTCCTACAGTAAGTTTCCCAACCTTCAGCTAATGTTTTGAAATGATCTGCTGTTTTCTGTGTCTTGGTAACTTTGAAGTGCCTGAAACAAAACCTGTTTGTGCTATAAGCCAAGCTATGAAACCAGCACTGTCCTTGTTCAGAACAGTACAGGAATTTTATTTCAGAGTTCTGGCGAGTGTTGCCACAGATCTGCATCAGTACAAAGGAAAGAGGGGTGGCACTTCACTTATAACAGAAAGGTAAACGCTGCTACTGAACCCACCTTAAGTACCCTGAGGAGACTCGATTTTCAGAGTGATCACTGAAGTCTCCCAGCATAAGTCCCACTTTCTATGTCTAAGTAAGTTTTTTAAGATTTTGGACCTCCTTTCACAAATTTTCTTAAATTTAACCTAAAGACACCAATTCAGTCCTTAATGAAATTTAACTTGTGCCATCTAAGCCTATCTAATACACGACATGAATTCAGAATTCATGGATGTGACTGAACACAGCAGTTCCAAAACTATCAAGCTGTCGTGTTTGCCTCAAGAAAGCAGAATACTCAGAGGACAGTTAGTTCTTCTCTCCAAGACAGGCTTGTTCGAAGTGGAAACACAAGTACTTTTGTAACATTAATTTCTTGGATGAACAATGAATGCTGTTGCTGGGATGCATTTGATATCAACTAAGAGGCAAGATGAATTTTGTCAGATGTAATTTCTCTACTAAAGATGATGTTCACTCTCAAACCTAATAAATCTGAAACAATGTAATTAGGGCATTGAATAAAACTATCTAAAGCATCCATATCTCTTGTTTTTGAAAAATGTATCTACAGTGGTTCAATGCTGTAATGCAATGCAATCTTGTCTAAGCTGGGATTAAAATTTGTCAGGACTGTTAGCGGAGCACTTTGAAGGAAGGCAGAATCATATTTTTGCACCACACGTAGCTCTTCTGTAAAAAAAGAATTTTGAATTTATGTACACATGAATTGTACTTAATGCCTCTGTAACTTGCTCTCTCATCTTTTTTGGAGTATGTATTGGAAGCATTGAGTATTGAGACTGTTTTCAGAAAAAAGCATTGCAGAGGTGCTTCTGCTTCCTTGGCCAGTCAGCCATCACGGCTAACACCATTTGGAATCCTCTTTTCTGACAAGAGGACCAAGCTCACCTCTAAAGAACACAGTATTGCAGCTGATGAACTTTTCAGCAATATTTGTTCTTTTCCCAACACCTCTTAGAAAATATTTCAGAAGGCAATACTTTGCTCTACAGTGGCTCATCATTCTCTTTTTACAGAAGACCTGTCAAAAATAACACAAGTAGTTTACCTTTTTGCTTATGTCAATAAAGGAGATCTCCTGAGGGCTTTAGGGGGCCACAAGGTAGGGGAGCAGAACTTTTATCTGTACCTACAGAAATATGCAGTCTGGTGAAGGACTCCTAGAATATAATTACTGTCTTTTTATACTGTTTCTGTAAAAATCCTTGGAAGACTGAAGGACTGCTGAGATCACAAATGTAAATGTGAGAAACCCATGTTAAATGTTGGGAAAAGAATCTTAGTCCAAGTAGCTAAAACTCTGCGTATTTTGGGTGGTTTTTTTGGAGTATTTTTGTTAACGGTTATTTTGTTCAAACTTTAAAGAAAGCCCGTGAGTGCTACAGATTTAAAATGAACTCTAAAGAAGCCTTTGATGAATTTCTATAAAATTCTCCAAGGAGTTTTCTGTCAAAGAGAGGTAAGAAATAGAAAATAAGATCTCTTATAATTCCTCTTTATGAAATACTAAATATATAATGTGTGTATTTAGGGAGAGACCAAGATTTCTTCTTTGCCTCTGCAGGCCCATATTATATTTAAAAGGCAAATTAACTTTCTTTTTAATGCTGACGGCAAGGATTAAACAAAAACTACTGTATATTTGCACATGATGAAGAGCAAGGGTTTTTTTGAGACCATATGCTTGATTTGCTACTTATTGCAGAGAACGTGCAACATATTGCTGGATGAACACATTTTGTGCTACAAACCAGTCTGACCAGCTAAACCTGCACTCAGAGGTATCAGACAGTCTTAGTGAAACTCAGAAATATTACTTCATTGGCCCTAACTCAGCATTTCTTGCGTTACAATTCAGCTATGAATATGTTTGCAAGCATTAGCACAGAATGCAAGGACTTCTAAAAACAGCATCAGCAGGTCTCTCTCGGGTATCTCCAAAGACACCTCTCACGCTGGTCTCTAAGAGCTGTAAATCACAAAATAGGAGTTTTCCTCCCCATGGTTTCACACTGATGGATTTTTTTTTTTTTTTGAAAGAAACACATGTTGCGCTGTTGAGAAAGGCTGAAAGATTACAGAAACCTAGCAACTAAAACACAGGCTGTTGGAGCAAGCCATCTTGCTTTGTGTCCTCGGCTCTGGCAACTTCACTCGTAATGGGGTCTCAAGCTCTGTTATTAACCCGGAGAACTACCCAGAAGCAGCACTGACTTTGGAACCAGAGCCTAATTAAAGTTCCATATACATAGTATGTACCCCTCTTAAATTAAATAAAAATAAGCTCTCGCATAACCCTCTTTCTTGGATAACATTTGTAATACGAGGGAGCTTCAACATTAGGGAGCAGGTAAGGTGGGCTCTGAGGTGGGGGGCCCATCAGAGGGAAGAAGAAGCTGAGCTAACATTTTCCCTCATATTACTTCTGAATAAAGCAAACCAACGCTGAAATGTAGGGGTACTTCGGGGGAAAAGAGCCTCAGGGTTTCTTTCTGTTTCCTAACAAATGCTACAGGGCACATGTTCGAGAAAATAAAGCATATTTATTTGCTTGTTTTGATAAAACTATCCTCTGTTGTATTTCATCTTGAGTTGGGGCAGGGTGTGACTAGAGGAAAGAGGGTTTTAAAAGATCTATCTTACACGCCCACACACTTATATCAGTAAATACAAGCAAGGGCATGTAAGTAACTAGTGATCTAACTTACCTTTAAAGAGAGAAGCACCAAGACCAAACTCTGAGAAAAACATTAACCAGTGGTAATAAAAATGCCAGTGTCAGATAGGTGTTGCAGAAATACAAAAAAAAAAAAAAAAAAGATTGAAATATGCAAATACTTGACTTGGCACTATACAGGCAGAATGGCAGAATTCATTACAAGCAGAGTAGGATTTTCATGGTAATTGTTTGGAGGACTACATATATGTGTGTGCGTGTGTGCTTGTATCAAAAACACATTTAATCCAAAACACATTTGTCAGTCTGCACAGGAAGACAGACAGGCTGCCACTGATTGCTAGGAAGCTCAGATGGAAAAGAAAAACAAGCTCCGAAAAAATCAGGAAACACAGAAGGGAGTAAGAAGAAACGGGTTCTCACAAGCACAGGGCACTCAGACACAATGTAAAGCTGAAGTGAAAAGTAGCAAAGTCTGGCAAGCAAAAATTACTCTTTTCTCACTGGCAGGCAAGGCTTGCAGGAGAAAGCATTACACTTTATCAGGCTGACTTGGAAACAAGGACACATTTTTGGTTGCACAAGCCCCTTTTAAGGTCCCATCTCATCACTAAGCCAGGCCTATGCTGAGGGATGTCCTAGGTGACGCGAGGAGTGCCGGGCATACTTTATCTGAGATTTTTTGCAAGGTATCAGACAGAAATAACTACCTATTGAAAAAAGAAAGTCCATACTTCATATACACATATGCAAAAACTGACCAATAAAACATGCCTGATTTAACCCTGCAGACACTCTTAATTGTTTTTCCCCTTTTGTTTCCCTGCCGGTAGGTTGCACAATTAGCCTGTACGCTCTGCAGGGCAAAAACCTAGTCTGCAAAAATCTTTTGAAATGTTTAGCATGTACTAGTCCTATGTAAATAACAACAATAACTCGGTGGCCTTTTCCTGCTCTGCATTTTGAACATTATTTATTATGAGCTAGACTAATACTGCAGGATTGTTCCTCGTCTTCCTCTTCCAGTTTACCAGCACGATGACGGAACAGGAGTTTTTGCTCCAAGCCTTTAACACTTTCAGTGCAGGTTCTCACGCCGCGTAGCTCTCCGAACCGGAGCATCCATCTTTTGCACAGGGGCAGGAACTGATTTCCCCAATCAATTTAAAGCAGAGCAGAAGCCTGCCCAGTGACCCACATTGCTCAAGAAGCTGCACAAGCAGCGGAGGCTACAGAGGCAGCTGCTTTTAGGCCAGCAACAGCATGCTCAGCATGAACAGCCTGTACGAAGATTTTTCTCCCACACACAAAACCAAACTGTTCCTGTGCCCCCTTTGTGCTGACTGAGCCTGTCTCTCAGCTGATGAGCAAGTCGCTATTTAGAAAATAATTTCTCAACCCCATTTTGGAAATCCACAATCATTCCCAGTTGGCCACGCTGGTTAGTATTCAGCGGTGATTTCGCAGGCTCTTTGTCCCGGGGAGGAGATGCTGCCGCTCACCAGCACGCCCGAGGACTGCCGAGCGCACAGCTGGAGCGCGCCGGGGGGAAGGGGAACGGTGCACGCTTCTGCGGTTCTCCCTCTTAAATTCATTCCATTCATTCAGCTCTGAATGATGGCTTGGCATTGCTGCTGTTCTGCAAGTGAAAACTTCTAGCGTTTGCCAGAATTATTTCACCGTTTTTTCTTTAAAGAGGCTAGAGGATCAGTGAAGAGAAACGTTAAGCCCCATACATGTGCTACATAATTGGTTCTTTCAGCCACTTGCAGCGCAAATGATTTGCAGTAACATGCTCCGCACCTCCTTGCGAGTTAGCAGCCCAATCCAAGACAAATACATCAAGAAAAGATAGAAAAGAAAAAGCTGGGGACAAGATTAACCACACAAGCTTGCCTTTTTCATGATGCTCACATTTTTTCTGTTACCCTGTTGCCAGATATTCAAGGGAAAACAGGGTGTACTCTAACAACCGTTCCAACAGGCCACGAGGGAATAAAACCAGTAAGAAACCTTCCTGTTCGGCTCTTCACAGGGCTCTCGCTCGTACTCGGAAAACGTCACTTTGATGCCCTGTTTGCATGCCATTTCCAACAACAAGGAGGAGGATGGAGGTCTCCGGTTTCTATGACAACCCAGATGGGCCACAATACAAGATACTTACAAATGTTCGACTGCAGGGATGCCAGATCAAATTAAGCTAGAGTTTACATTACTTCATAGAAACTAAAATGAAAGAAAAAACCCAAACAAAACATGAATGTCAAAGAAGGATGACATTTCCTCAGCGCATTCCAAAAGATTTCTGAAAGTAGATGATGAAGAAAGGAGGGATATTTCTCTACAAAAATAAATAATAATGTCAACACAAACAAACCCAAACCCTAATTTACATGAGTAAATGTTTTCATTAAAACTAGACTGCTGGAAAATTACCATCAGACATCAAAAGCGAAAAACAGGTCCCAAAATAACATGATTTTATTAATTTACTTAACTCATTATGAACTGGCAAATTTGTCATCCCACTATTTTGCATGGCTTGTTGAACTCCATGAGTTACATTCCGTGATACAGCTTGGTTTTCTGTTGTTTACCCCTGCTCTGGTCTTCTACCACATTTTGCCAAAGACGCTTGTAGAAAATACCCCATATTCTAACTGAAGAAGCGAAATTAGCAATAGCGAAATATTTTAGTAACACCAGCAAAACTGCAAAAGCATGTAATGCGTGTGCTTGGTAACTTAACCGGTCAGTTGCCTGAAAGGTGGGCTTAGCTTATTTCTCACAGGCAGCAACTTCACAAATACACATTGAGTCAATGTTCTGGGAACACAGGGGACTGTAACAGGCAAGCTAGTTTAGGCAACATGAGTAAAATGCTTTCTGCAGAAATAACCCGTGAAAGCTATTTGTAAGCTTTTCAGATGTGACATACGTAGATGTGGTTCCCATAACAAATCAAGCTAAAGAATTTCTTAAATGTGTATTTTAAGGCATGCTATTTTGAAAATATGTATATTTTAATCTTCTGATACAAGCTAGGTATTAGTCACTGTCCTCTTTCAAGTTACTTTCTTTCTTTCAACCTAATCACAAGGTAGTTAATAGCCTTCATTAAATATGTGATAGCCAGCGAGGCTCACAGTAAGACAGATCACCGTGGACTTTTAGAGGCTTATGTTCTTTGGGGAGAGGAGCGGCAGAAGAGGACAGAAAGGCTTAACAGCTGTGCCTAGTCAAAATAATCCAAAATTAGAGGGACTGTAACATTTAAAATTGGAACAGGGAGCTTTAAAATCTGGGTCTGTGCAGATATTTTTAAAAGCTTTATTAAAAACTGCAGACACTCGCTCTTCATAAATTGTTGCCCTTTTCAGCACTGCTAACCAGTACCATTGGCACAGGGCTGGTCAGCCTGCCCTGGAACTACAGGCTCCTGACCCAGGGACACCCAGCGCTTCGGGGGGAGCACAGCCACCCCTCGTACCCAGACACCGTGCCTCCCCTTGGGTATCCGAGCCTCTCCCTGTACTTAGCACAAGAGCCAGGACCGGGGCACGGGCAGGAGTGTCGGAACAGCAGGCTTACAGGACGTGCCAAGGATGGGGGGAAAATGGGACTGAGACACCCCAGGGTCAGCGCGTGTTGGCCTTCAGCCCCCCAGCACTCCTCCTCCTCTCCAACCCCCTCCCTTCACGGTCCTCTCCGCCACCAACGCCACAGCCGCGAGGGCTCTCGCCCACCCGAAGGCACGTGGCACCGCGGCCGAGACGGGGCCGAGGCTGCTGGCCGAACACAAGCAGCCCACTTCGTGCCTCCCCTTGCCCTGCGCAGCAGCACGGAGCTGAGGAAACACTGCAGTGACTGTGCCAGCACCTTAGCAAGAGTACGCCAGGGACTGACGTGCGCCCAGAGCTCCTGCAGAATTTGGAAGAGATGCGCTGGAGTGGCTCAGTGCTGAGGGCCGAAACTACACATCTGTAATGAAAATTCCCACTGCTCAGCTAGTGGGAACTAACTGGAAGTAACTAATTAGCATGGGGAGGGGTGGGTAAGGACACAGCTGGGCATGATTTGCTTTAAACTTGGGCTATACAGTTGCAGCTGCATAGTCGCATCCTAAAACTGCTACCTGTGCTTGGCATACAAAGTGGAAGAGAAGGGACGGCACAATGAAACAGAAAGCTTGCAATGTGCTAATGCCTACAAGAACTGCAACCGTGTAATGGGACTGGAAATAACGGCAGGGAGGAGCTGAGCTGTAAGTTGCAAGGGATGGCAGTATGGCAGCGAAGAAGGTACTTGACATCACAAGGTTAAAGTTACTATAGCCATAATTTGGTATAAGTATCAAGAGATTGGGACAGATATGCAGGCCAGTGGGTTGCTCTCACAGACCCTATTGCCAATAGCATACCCCAGACATTTCAAAGCAGGAACTTCCACTCTGCAATGATCCGGCATGCAAGAAAGTTGTGCTTGCAAATTGCATAGCATCTGCTATTCCCTGGGTCTTTCAGCTGTTGGTTACATGCAGCTACAACAGTATAACTGGTTACTGACCCCTACAAGGAATTTGTTCTTAACAGAAAAATAAAAAGAACATTGACAAACAAAAGTTTTAGGGAAATTCAGCAACAAAGATCTTTATTAACATGGAGTTATAGCTGCCTGGTGAAACCTTGTGCTCTTTTCAACTATCAAATTCAGTGAAGCCCAAGTATCTGAAACTAAGAAAGTGTTCAGGTCCACTGAACAGGTTCAAATCCACACACATTATTTTGTCCTCTTGGAATGATGCTCTGAATACCATCAACACTAAATGCACGGAACAATGTTTTTTTTTCCCCAGAAGTTACAAGGAATGTACTTGCAGTCTTCCAGTACCTTAGCTGACCACAGCACCAATATTGTCACAAAAACCACCTACCGAGGTTGGTATTCAACCCTTCTAATATTGTAATTTAAAAATAAATCATCATTTGCCTCCATGTATAGTCAACACAAACAGACGGATGGCTGAATAAGTAATGCTCGGCATGTGCCCTGTCTTCCCAAATCCCAGACAGGCTTTAGACTACTTTTTACACAGTTGAAATTAGAAACCCCTAGCTGACTCCCTAGACAGAATGTCTCGCCTTCCTCGGTCCTATAGACCCCTCTTTTACTGCCCCATTACGTGGATGCATATACTGCTGTTTGATATTATAACTTAATTTGACCATCATTAAAAACAGCACCACACTCATCTTCCACATTGTTGCTGACAGTAGCGATCACTTATATATGTGTACCCGATGCTAACACAGGCGATACAAAGCAACACCTCTACCCTCACTGACATTCACTCTGCTTCACAAATACCACCCACCTTTTCCTCTCTGACTGACAGTTTTCGATTAAAACTCAGAGCGACTGTTCTCAGCCTGCTTTTAGCTTGGAAGTTGATGTTTCCATTTTGCAACTATAAAATGCTTGTGTTCCTGAATAGATGTCATTTCTTTGAATCAAAAATATTACCACTTCTTACAAACTTTGCCACGGTGAAATGATTCATAACAGATCCCCCTGGATCTTTGGATGCATCTTTCCTGTTTGGTTATGAACACAGTGAAGGAACAAAGGGGTTACCCCATAAAGTGTCTAGGAAATCCCCTTAGATCAGCTCTGCTAAACACTTTCAACTTGAATCCTGTTCTGACTGACTTCAGGTTAATACTAATGTATTTGCACATAATTGCTACAGGCTAGCTCCAGCGTCAGAGAAGACCTAGCACCGAGTTTTGCTGAACTTAACTTTCTGCAAGGGCGCTATTGGGAAACCTGTGTTAAAATTTCTAACATTATTCATAACGGTATGTACCATAACATACCGAGTTTCAGCCACCATTGACACTTTTAGGGAGAAAAACTTTCAAGAAAGCGGGTATTCTCTCCTGTATTGTTAAAGATTATAAGACTGAAAAAAAAAATGTACAAGGATCACTGTACTTACAGCTTTTCTGTCTTCTTGACTTTATGACTGTACTGTAATACAGAAAATTGGCTGCACAGGAAACTAAAGAAGTGTGTTTTTTAGCAGCTGGTAAATGATAGTTTTAGAAGTGAACCAGTCCTATCAGTCTTAGAGATGTACAAACAATAAAGTAAATAAGACCTTTGCAAAATTCACATTAAGTAAAAAAAAAACAAAAAACACAAAACAGATCAAAGTGTGCTGAACAGAATAGGATGAAACTGATGAAAAACAGACAACCTTCCTGCTTCTAACAGGCTGTTTACAAAAAGAGAGAAAGCAAAGACATTAAAATTTATAGAACTAAAAACAGTTAAAAGTAAGCTTTTCCATGTCCAAACATTTAAGTGGCTACATCTGTAAAACGTATCCTTCCTTTTGGATCTGACATGTTTCAGAGATATCAAATCGATGTTCATGTTCTCAGTTTTGTGAAGTCTTGGCAACATTGAGTGAGTAAATACCTTTGTAAGACAACTAAATACTTTTGCTGCTATATTTTGTTCAAAACCCAACCATAGTAACAAACTCTTCTGTTTATTGTTCTCTAGTTTTGTATTTTTGTTTCCACATCTACTCAATTATACAATGTATGTGCGCACAGGAAAAACATACATTCTCAAAAAACTTTCCTCTACAGATGTTTCTATATTCATTTTTTATTAATTAGGGTCAGAACAGACTTCAAGAAAGCCGAACGCTAACTGTCAGCGTAAAACAAGCAGTAAAGATAAGCTCACGCTGTTCAAAGCACTGGCTGTTCCATGCCTCTGGAAGAATTTACCCTCATGAAATGTGTTTGTATGATCAGACTAAAAATTACTGTCACAGAACATGGAAGCTGTTATAGTAGCAGGAGCCCTGACATCCTCAACAAGTGGTCTCACCAAGAAGAAATAACTTACTTAATGCACATTAATAGGTACTTTATATTAAAACAAGCAAACAAAACAAAATAAAACCAATGGCTTACACAAAGCTTTGAAAAAAAGAAGGAAAAAAAAAGAAGAAAAGCTCTGTTTCAAGAGAGAGTGGCTAGGACGCTTTCTGAAACCACAGCAAACGAGCGCGACCAGCAGCTTAGCGCCTGGGCAAAGCACCAGAGGCCACGGGTCCGGCCCCGCGCCTGCACCCCCGCAGGGGCCTCCCGTGCGCGCTACGAGCAGCTGGGCCGGGCCGGGCCGGGCCGGGCAGGGCAGAGCGGCTGCCCCCGTCCCCTCCCCTCCGCCGCGTCCNGGGCCCCGCACCGCTCAAAGCTGAGTTACCTGCTGGGGTAACCCCATTATCTTCAACAAGCTCAAAGCAACAGCAATGTGGCCCCAAATCACTGCAATGAAGCAACAACATGGCTATAAATTAATCAGTCTCTCACAAACTTTTCATAAAGATTGTGTACGTACACTTACATAAGGAAAGTGTGTGAGCTAATATTACAAGAAATCTGGTTCTGCATTTCTCTCAGTTATTGTAGAGTATGACTTAAATGTGCTCTGCACTACATACCAACTCCTAGATGCCTGGAAACAAATACCAATTTACATATGCCCCTAAAAAACAATCTGTCTAGCCGCATACATATACACAAAAAGATTTTCACATGCAAAGCCTTTAACAAGCACCGTTCCGAGCTGTGTACCCATAACAGCTGTCCAACAGGTATTCCGGACCTCTCAAGCATCACAGATTTCAGTGTTTCACAGCCTGAGTCAATCAATCTCCTCGACATGCATCTCTGCTAAGCAGAAGTTAAGGAAAAGGGTGTTCTACAAAATATATGGCCTTAAGGAAGGTGCAGTGAACTATAAGGCAAGAAACAGCTCCTGCTATTCACGTTTTTGCTCACTTCTAACAGTTTATTATTGAACCTGGTCACAAACCACTCAACCTGTAAGGGTGACAAATTATTTCTTGTGCCCAATAAATAAATTAACATAGATCACACAAGGGTATTTCTGCAAAATCAGACAAGAAACATGGTTCTAATACAACAGAAAAAAAGACTTACCCATTCCAGCCCTTTAGACAACATGTCAAATTCATTTATTTGATGCTAGTCAGGTGCCTCTCCTCAAAACAGGATGTGATTCCAGGAAATCCAATGCACATTCAAATGCTCCTTTAAATTAGCTGTGGTTTTGGCAAAAATACCAATAGATTGCTTTTGTTACTTCTCCCACTACCCCATTAACTCAGTCAAGAGAGAGCTGTGCTGAGAGCTAACGAAAGGTCCTTGTTTCAAACCTTCGTGTAATCCCCTTGCATTAGGACTGAAAGTAGTATATTTGTAATGGTAGCCCATAGCAAAATCTGTTTTTTCCAGTTTTCTTTCATAAATGTCTGGTTTAATTCATATGAATATTTTCTTCCCAAAAGCATCATTGAAAAAAAAAATACCGTAATTGAAAGTATAAGGACATACAAGAGAAGACAGGTGTTGGAAATTTCAGTCACTTCTCATGTATTTTGATCATGTCCCACACACCGTATGTCGCACGCATGGTGTGGAGGCTGAGACGCCGCCCTGCGCTGTCCCAGCAGCTCTGAGGGAGCAGCAGCCCAGGGGGCTGCTGGGTCAGCAGAAATTCAGCACTGGAGAGAACAAGAATTGATTTTTCTTAACTTCATAGTTCTGAGATGAATCTGCTGCCCCCAAACTTTATAAAAGACCAGTTTGAAAAATCCTCCTTTCCTCTCTACTGAGATTTTTGCAGATTTCAGAAAAAACCTGTCTGTACAATTGTTTAATATACTAAGACTTTAATTTTAACTAGGTCTTCTGGCTGTTTACATTAATAAGCAAAACTAAGCCTTTAACAGTTGGAAGAGCTGAGCTAAACTGAAATTGATGAATGCAAAAAGATTGAAAAGATTATTAAACTTTCTTTCCTTCAATTTGGGTTTGAACACTTGAAGAGGAATATGCGACAAAAACATCTAGATAAAATTAGAATCACGTGAAAAGGAAGTTTAAATAAGGAAAGTGCAAGGATGAACTTAACTAAAAATAATATTGTAGTAATTAAAAAAAATGTATCAGAACACGTGGAATCAAATAGAAATTTAACAATTTTTCTGTCTCATCTTCAGTCAAGGACATCTCTGCTTAAAACAGATTTTTTTTTTTTTTTGAGAAAGCATAGAGAATCAGAAAGAAAAGTATTTTAAAAATGAGAGAGCCGGATGTTGAACATAATGCTCTGCTGAATTGTTTTCCTGGATACTGTTAGAAATCACTGATCGAAGAACCTTACCCCATCTTGTTTCAGGAAGCCACTGTTTTTGTTCCAGTGCATCACCGACTTTCTGAGGCGTTATTAATAATTAAACTTTTCTTTTAAAATTATTCATTAATGCTAACTTTTCCTGAAATCTTCCTGGAAGCTACTAATTTTAAAGGAAATAAAACAGTAACAATACACTAACCACAACTGTTAAATAAAAGAAAGCACTTAATTTGAAAAAGGAAGTTACTTCTTGTAAATTCACTTTCCTCAATTCGTACTCAGTAATACAGTAACGATACTGGACAAAAGAGGTTTTCAGCCCTTGCTTTTTACACCTATGAGAAGCTGAAAAGCAATGGCAGTTTACCAAGCCAATCTCCCTCTTTGCTCCCCTTTAGATTCCTCTAAATGAATGAAAGATAAAGATAAGTAAATGTAATCATGCAGGTGCAACCACCATATATAAGCTTCAGGAACCTATCAGGCTAGCTAAGTCTGTTTGACATCCCGTGCATGTGAAATGTGAGGGAGAACTGTTAGTATTGACTTGGGTCCAAAGAAGTTGTTTGACAAGAAAAGCCACTTTTCCTCTAGCTCCTGGAGCTACTGAGTTCCAGGTTATTTTCTTCTTACTTTTTTTTAACCTTTTTTCCTACTGGCTGGTGCAGCCCAGCTGCACTAAATGCACTGTCCTGGCTACATGCACGCAGACCCAGGTGACCATACCAGGGCACCTCCATACCTTATACAGAGCTTAGGGAGAGCTAACATGAAAGAGATTTACACCACCTAGAGTAACGGGAAAGACCAATTCTTCCTAAGAAAGTCCATAACAGAAAGAATGCCTGAAATCCCATTTGTTTTGCGGATTTAGGCATCTACCCGCATTACTGCAGCAGTGCTTGGGGGCACATGTCCTTGTGGTTGGCGTACTAGCCCCAAAAGTGGCAGACGACATTCATTTCCCTTTTCAGCTCGAGATAATACAAAAGTACATCTTCTTTTGCCAAGAGCTTCCTAAGCGGCCAGTTGTATGTGAAGTTGGGCCAGATACACTTTGCCTCTCCGCTCCTTAGCCACAATGTAGAAAAGAAGCCAAGATTCCCAGAGACAGAATGAGAAAGCAAGAGGGAGCGTGGAAGAGGAGGCAGTTCCCGTGAGAGAAACCTGGTCTCTGCACCAGCCTCTGTTTATTTCAACTTTGCAGTTGAAACCAGCAGATACCCTACCTACAAAGCACTCCCATATTGGCTGCCTTATCAGGCCCCCCCCTCTCTCCCACTCCACCGCACGCAAACTGCCAAATTTCACCTTCCGGCATCATTCAGTCACTGCCACGTCTCCTCCCCCAGAGCAAGCGAAGCTCCGCACGGCACCCTGGGGACACGCTGACACCCAGATGCTGGGGGGGGGCTTCTGCCGGGTTTCGCTTCAGCAGGAGGACTGGGTCCTGAGCCTCTGTCTGCAAATGCGGCATGTTGCCTACAGGTTCTAGCTGCTTCATTAGAAGAACTGATTAAGTCAATATTACTCCTAGGTCTTGTTTGGATTCATTTATTAACTTCTGTATCAAATATTTCTGGCATGTTTATTTTACTTTGCTCTTGAACCACTGCACATAAAGCAATGAAAAAAATGTGTACAGAATGTACCAAGGAGAACTCGGTTCTTCTCTAACATCCCAGCTCAGAAATTCTGGACTGCAAAAGCCGCTGTCTATGAACTACAGGCAGGAGATGACCACGTTGCAATATGTGCAGCATTACACTGGTTAAAACTGTTCAAGCAAGTCTTACAGCTTTTTTCCTCCAAAACATTTTCTCCTCTCAGTTGCCTCAGAAAAACAAAACCAAGGTTGTTATTTGGGTATAACTATACCCTACTTCTACAAATCTTTCTCCCCATTTCTTAAAGAGAGGAAAAAAATGTTACAAAAAAATAAAAAAAAGATGACAGCTTCCAGCAAATAAGCACTATCAGATGCATCCGTCGGGCTTTCTCATTTGCATTTTGCCTGTAACAGCCACGGAGCACTCACGTAACACACGCCGCTAACAGTTGCTTCCCCCTCCAAAAAGCTTCCTTCCAAGTGTAGGAACCCAAAGCACAAGCAGCAGCAGCAGCAAGGAGAAGCCAGCAGAGAATGATGAGGCCTGTCTGTACAGGGACTGAGACAGGGTGGGTCATAACAATTCTCAGTCTGTGCAAAACTTCTCAAATGTACATCACATGCATTAATATTGCTTAAACCTCTTCTAAAACTAGTTTGTCATGCTAAATCAACTACTAAACTACCAAATACGTATGTGGATTAGAAAAGCTCCACGTGCTGCCTTTTTAAAAATTTATAACACAGTTATTGCAGGTTTTGAATTCTGAAACACTAATACTGCACAAAACTAATCTCAAGGAAGCAGCTGTATGGTCAACTCAGCGTTGCCACCAGCTCAAATGATCAGCTTTACTTGCTCCTAGCTGCTGTTCGACAGAGTATAACCTGCACCACCAGCTTCAGTTGCAGCAGAGATGACTACAGCTCCCTAAATGATGATGATGAATGTCTGTGTACATATGTAGATGCTATGCGTAACTTCAGGCAGACAATATGGAAGTAATGCGAACCAAATGCACGACGGCAGGATAACGTAACACTTTCCTTTTCCTCTTCTCAAATAACCCGCAGGCATCCAAGCCAGCTTCTTCCAGAGATGACAAATTACAGTAACGGAGCTCAGCGCAAGGCACCGGCAAGTTACAAGACTTTTCATGACATCAGCAAAGCTAACGTATATCACTTGTATCTGCAGCAAAAGCTCATCTTCGCTGTAAGAGGATCTCAGTTAAAGCTATAAAAGAACAGGGAGAGTACACAATAATTTAAAACTAGATTTTTAGAAGAATGCAGAGGCCAGTATTTCCTATTTGCAAGTCCACTCCTAGAGGGACAAAGATGTTTTGAAAATCTAGCAATGGGTATTGTGACAGTTTCTGAAGTTTCACCTGGGATACATCAACACCGTATTTTTTTTGAAGTAATAGTTTTCAAAGTTTTTCACAAGGTAGCAACTACATCCTTAATGATTAAAAATTAACACATTTCCATGGTGTGAAGACTATGAGACACACGTTATACTGCCACGGGCTCTGCAATTTCTCATTTTAAATAGATGGCCTTTGCTTTAACTTCTTGTTTATAAAGAGAAAAACTACTTTTCATGTTTTCTACAGCGTTGTGAAGCATTTCTAGTGTCAGCATTCTTATCTACTGCTAGAAGCACTTTCTGATGAGCTCAGGACTTCAGCTTCAAATCAAGTTACATCAAAATGAAATCAACTGAATGCTAATTAGGGTACCATACACAAACAGGTGTGACAAAACCATGTTGTGACTAAAATGCAAAATTCTAATTCACATCAAGCCCCCACAAGTGTCTTCATTAAAGTCCATCCATTAAAAAAATACAAAAACATGCTAAACATATTGAAATGACAGATTCATTCACTAAAAACGTCACTTGCTGTACAATCATCATCTTGAAAATCAAACAACAAAACGTCAACTATCAGGTCAGTTTGATTCAAATATGGACTTACACATCTGGATGCTGACGGTAAGGCTGTGGTTACATGCTGCTATTATACAGTATTACATTACTGATGAATTTAACCTTTCTGGAGGCTACTCTTTTCTTCAGCCCTGCTGATTCAACTGTGCCTTGAATAAAACACACACGTGGTGCGGGGAAGGAAAGGAGGTAATCTAACAACCAACTGAATAGTAACAAGAAACTGCTACCTACAATGCTGCAGCAAAAGCATGATGCTGTTGACCTTTGCTTCTAACTTCCCTCTCTCTCCAGGTATTCAGATAAGGAAGCGAACATCCACTGGTGACATTATAAACAAAACAGGGCATATGGACACAAAGAGAAAGAGTCAACACGTTGCTGATGCACCCCGTGACTCCTAACACAAAGATCTACAGGCACCCCTACGTTATCAAGAGAGTTAAATGCATTAAAATCTAAGGGTACATTTTATCTGTCAGGGCTCACAGGGAAGTTAGTGAGCTTTGTTTAAAATCCCTGAAATTACTCATTACTTACATCAGCCAACAGGAAAATCTTCATTTAAACAGCTGGGATTTAATCTTTTTGTGAATTTGTATTTAACTTTTTAGCAAAAAGCTGTTCTCACTAGCAGTGAATCTATAAAACAATGTAATAAAAACAATCTCTAAATTTTTTTTACCTATTTTTGCTGGCCAGAAAGTAGCTCTGATCAATATAATTTTAAAGTAAAAATACACCTAAACATACATTCATTCAAATTATTCACATACAGATTCCTATGTTATAAAATGATTATTTCATTTTATTAGATTTTATTCTTTTACTCTAATAATAATAATTTGTGCCAAGATAAATATAAATATTGTACCAGAACACTACTTACGTATTTTAAAGAAGATCGGTACAAATATATTTAATGTGCTGTGTATCTGAGGGGCAAATGGAAGGGTGTCTAAGCATGATTTGCATTTAAAACAGACATATTAAACAGAGAAGGGCCCTCTGATAAGACAAAACTGAACTGTTTTTAGTGAACGTCCTTCAATATTTTAGTATTAGTAGATCTCATCCTTCTTCAGCTGCTTTACTTACAGATTAAGATAGAAAACAATTTCTCTATTGTTTTTCATCTCTTTATGAAGTAATTATAAAACTAAATTAACTGAATAAGCATAAATGAGGAAATACGCTTTTTACCTGCAGAAGGGACTACTACTGCCATAATTCAGTTTAACACATATGCACTAATTCTAGCCGTGTACCAAGTGATTTCCATGAGGTTGTTCATTTGAGTTTCTTTAAAATGTCAGAAACAACCTTGTATTGTTTAACATTATCTTTATTAAAATTTGAATTATTCAAATTGAAACAGGGCATGACATTGATTTGCAATAATATTAGGCAAGTGCATTTAAAAAAAGAAGAAGGAATTAAAATTAACAATATTTTTTCTTTTTTTTTAAGCTATCAACTGCTAACTACTCATCATTGAATATTTACCTATTGGATGAACCATGGAAATACCTAATAAAACACAATAATACTGCTGGCAATATGCAGGCCTTATATAATGTTTACAAGCATAATTAATCTTCACAATAACCTTGTAATGTTCATAGGGAGTAAAGTATTCATTATTCTTTAACTTCACATATGGGAAAACTGAAACTGAGATTAATTCAAAAAAAAAAAAAAANAGAAAAAGGAAATAAAAAAAAAAAAAAAAAAAAAAAAAAAAAAAAGCAAGTGTTGATCCCCCAAATGCAAAGTCAGGTCCTAAGCAAAAAAAAGCCTATTTTAAAGGCTTTAAAATCAATTAAAGCAGATGGGGCTCTGTGCCTGTGAAAACCAGTTTTCTTCAGGATTATAACATTAGACATTTGACAGTCTGGGATAGCATTTTTATTGTATTTTTTTTAATTTTGTTACATTATTTTCCACAATTAATGAAATGAGCGTCCAGTTCTGTGGCAAGATTAGCCAGTTCTTGTTTCTCAGTTTTCCTGTTACAGCTTCTAGCCCACGATCTTAGCTACCTTTTTATAGTTACAACTTTCAACTAAGAATGCATGTTAGTTCTTCACAATACTCTGAGGCCTTTATTTGATATTAGCCAGAATTAAGAATGCTACTCTTAGTTAGTGCTACTTTCTTCAGCATTAGGGCAACCAGGCGCTAACCTGGGCACACTTCTGCTTTTATTGCAACATGAAGCAGGACCATGGTGGCTCCAAACACGCACGGAGAGGACACCGTCACACATGGATTTCTGTCGTACAGAAGAATAAGGACTATCACTGTCTCCTTTGGTTATTCTGGTTATTCACGGCAGGAAAATGGGCTATACATACTATGCCATATCAGCTGAAGTTAACCAACTCCCTACCAGTTATCGTTGCTCTTAATTTGGCTTCAGTTCCTTTGAGGGCATGGCATTTTTTTTTTCCCAATAGAATTCCTAACTAGTGAACAAAATTCATCTCAGCTGACACTCAGATTGTGATTTTTTGGAATAAAGCCTCATGATACTGCTTTGGGTCAGCGCTTTCGCGGAGACAGACTATTTAATCCCACCCCTGCAAACAAAAAGTTCCTGAAAATAGTTACAAAAGAAACACTTCTCTGTGGGTGCTAAGTGTGGAGTGGTGAGAGGAAATACATTTCAACATGCATTTGACTTATGTGAGCACATGCAAATGAAAAATACTTGTACACATCCAAAGCTGGTCTGGTCTTGTTCCTAGGCTGGAAGAGATTCCTTCCAGTGTCACAAAACCCAACCAGAAAAGATCATGCAGTAGCAGAAGAGGGACACAAGGTGGTGATCACTGAAGCATGAAGGAGAAGGGAAGAGAGCAGGAAGCCTGACTCGAGAAGGCCATGAAATGGGGACGCTGGCTCACACGGTGGTACCTCACTGTCGTACTGGGGATGCTCTAACTGAAAGCTCTCCCTTTGAACCTAAGCCAAAAGCATTACCACAGCTGCCTGCACTGTATTACCTCGGGTTTCAAAAGGGGAGGAAAAAATCCTGAACTACACCCTTCTGCCGGTTTCTCCAATTAGGTTAGAAGCTCCTACGAACACGCACCGTACCTCACCAGACACATACACCAAATATGTGGAAATACAGCCCACAGGCTGTACAGGATCCAGCAACAAAGCAGGAAAGCATGGAAAAAAGCAGGAAAGGGCAGACACTGCTACACCTGAAATTCTGAACACTAACTGTTAACTTAATTCTTCAGAAAAATGATGAGTTGAAAGGCTTTATAAATAAAGCAGGGAAACTAAAACCCGTACACTTACCAGAATACCCATATACTTACTTCCTACCAAATGGAAGAGACTCATAGAAAGCATAAAACAACCAGAGGGGGGAAAAAAATACAGAACAGGAAGCAAAAAAAAAAGAGAAAAGTGAGAAATAACTCAATTTCATTAATGGTGTGATTTAAGAGGTTATTAGAGGCAAACACGCATCCTTCAAAGGATGGAAATTCACCCATAGTAAACCAATAGCAGGAAGTATCAATTATGACAGGTGAAATGAAAGATGGAAATAAGGAGACATGAGAGGAAATGTGAACAGCAAATAACAGAGCTATAACACCACCACCAAGGCATTCTTTAAATGCATCAAAGCAGGAAGCCACCAGAGCCTGCTGGAGAATAAAGGGACAAGGAAGGTCAAAAATTTGCAGAGGAAACAAAATGACTTCTTCGTATCACGTCTTCACCACAGGAAATGTATATATACCTTTAACTTTACTTTTCATATAAACTGATATAATAACGGAGATGCCAAAGAAATTATGTTGGAATCGGGTGATAAAATTACAGGATAAATAGTCCCTGGGAATATATATGAAATATATAGTAAGTATGATGGAATTTTAAAATGAAGGACTTCAGCAACTGACGGAAACAGGCATTTTGTATTCATCAGCATATTAAAATGTAAACATTATAACTATTTTAAAGACGCAAAATGAAATCCTAGAAATTACAGCTGAAACAGTTTTACTCCAATATCACGCACTTTGAATGCTTACCACAGACAATCCGGTCAGCAATGACATAGCAAAATCAATCAGTAAATGTACTTGAAAATAAAAATCCTGAATGTTTCTTTCAGGAGCTCAGTTTTACACAATGTGAAAAATTAATTAAAAAAAAAAAAAAGCAATTCAAAGAAGACGTAATACCCAAATGATATGGCATTATATAAATTAACAGTGGGCCTAGGAGCCTGAATATGCATTTTCCCTAATTCTGCCCTCACAAACAACCAAAATATTATTAATTCAGTAACAGACAACACACATAAATTGAAGGCTTAGAAAGATTTTCATGTGAGGGAAAAAAAATCAGGATTATATAATTGATGAAGTGAGTGAATAAATGCTACAGAGAAAACAAAGTTCTCTTAGTCCTTCTAAAAATTCAAGAGCGAAGGAGTATTACAAAAAATGGAAAGTAAAAAAATTTCAAATGGAAATAAATGAATTTTGTTTAATAAATAGCTTTTAGAATTCACAACCACAAGATACCATGGTGAAGAACTTACATTTATGTTTATTTAGGTAAGAAGGACGTCATTATGTAAAGAAAAGACTCCTACCACTTTATTTTCCCTCTTCTTCCCCAAAAGACAGAAAGTCTAATTTTTCTCAAGGTTTAAGGCATCAGATCAATTACAACCTCATAGCACATTTTGAAAAAGAAAGAAAGCTAAGTTATCTCAATAGGTAAAACATATTTTACTTATCTCCTCATCAAGTGTTCGCCAAACAGCAGATCAGGTCAAGATGCAGTTGTGCATCTGCCTGCTTAGAATAATCTTACCATGAAACAATTGCTAATGCAAAATTTTAAGATTTCTGAAGTTTGCCATCATTACGGAGTACAAGAGCAGTGGGGGTACTGGGAAGGGTGAGAGGTTTCAGGGAGCTGACCCTTACCTGGAATCAAACCAACTGGTCAAAGTCCTGCGGCAGTCTGAGCAGCAAAGCCAGTCACCCGGGCTCTGCGCCCTTGAGTAATTCAGACATCTAGCCAGAAACGTCCCCCAAGCGGAATGAATGCCTGCCCTCATGCTTGCACCTGTGACTTATGAATGGAATTACCCTAACAGTTAAGAAGTTGAGTTCAAGTTTAAGGTAATACCATAGCATGCATTTAAATGTCAATTAAAAAAAAAAANCAGACAAAACTTGTGCGACGCTCCATCTCGCGTGACACCACCATTTCAGATGGCACTCAGGACATGCAAACAAGCCCTCCTACCTTACCATGCTTGATTCGTGCAAAAATGCTCTAACAAGCTGTTACGAATAGTTTCCTGATACAAAAATACTACACCACTCAAAACTACTTAAAATACCGAAAATTTGGTTTGGTCCATTTATTTAATTTCTCTACCATGTGAAAAACCTGCATTGCTTTAAAATCAAGAACGCTTAGCGTATGTATACAACCCATCATCGCTGGTATCTGATGTGTCACAGCCAAGCACAGTAATCCAGCCACCAGCCTGCCCGATTATAAATAGGCTGCCAATCCGGGCAGCAGCGGCAGCAGCTGCCTCTCATCATTCTGCTTTCTGCCTCCCTTTCCATTAGGTTTCTAACATGATACAGTGATTTCTGCATGTTTGCTCCCCGCTCTGTAATAGGTGTGACAGGCACACGCACAAATACGTGTGTTTTTAAGATTAGTCACAATGAACACAATTTTGTATTAACCTGTTACCGTTTACCTGATTTATATACATGTGCAGGCTAACTGGCCTGCACACTTACATTGCCTGTTATAAATTAAACGCTTGGTCTTATAATTCAGCTGTCTTTAGAAAACCAGCTAAACAGCCTGTCCTGTCCTCCCAGGCATGGGGAAATAGCACGTGCACCTGAACACTGAAGCCTGCAGCAGCCACCACCACAAGACGCAGCCTAATCCGCGCCTCTTTATCACGCAAGCACCGCATCCCATCCAATTCATTGAGATGCTTACTCATGTACCAACATAATGAAAAGCCTGCTCAGAAGTCTGCCAGCTCATTTTTAAACCGTGTACAAACTCAAATTCAAAATTACAATCAAAACCAACTAATTTCTGATGTTCTGCACAAAAACGCCAGAAAAATACTTTATCATAAGTAGTATTCTGGAATAATTATTATAAAGGATGACTCTCAGAGTATAATTCTTATTACTAAAATTATAGCAAGTGATTTCTGCTTTTGTATTTGCAACATGTTAAGTCTTGACACTGGTCCTGTTTGAACACTTTTACTTTCTGTCCTTAAAGTATTTTTTTCTTGACCAGGGAAAAATTACTGGATCAGAGGAGTATTAGTTGCATCTCATCCTGTTGGCAAGGCTGTGATACCGTAATACCAGGCAAGCTCATTACAAGTTGTAGCGGTGTTTTTAAGACTACGTATGCAAGTGAAAATGTTCTTGAAGGGCTACTAATGGGTGTAACACTCCAAGAAATTAGGAATGCATTCACAGTTCTTCTACACGCTTCTTGGCCAAAAAGTTCCAAGTCCAGTTGGCTGAGTGGCTATTTCCAGCAATGGCATATCATTTCATTTCAATGCAGACATATTTTATTACACAGACTGTATCTGAGAATTTTCAGTGGGATCAATTAAAGACGACCTTTCCTACTGCACACTTCCTCTAAAATATTGAAATCCACACGTACAATGCACCTACTGGTGCCTAATGTCAGGTTCAAGAAAGCTGGAAGCACATGCTCTCAGCAGAAGACATGCAGTTACAGAGCACTGTCATTGATCAGGGTTAATCTTACGCCTTACTTCTTTTGGAAGCAACACAAGTCTGATCTGTTTGCTTCGGATTTTTCCGGACAAGATACAGCCAAAAGAGTTTGTACTGATAAAAAAAAAAAAGAAAATTAAGAAGCCCAGACCCCAACGATCTGATCATGTACTCTTAACACAGTGTTAACAAGATCGCGCTAAGCTAAAATTTTCAGGAGAGATGCCTACATTTTACTGACTGCAGTATCAGTATAAGTGACACACGTAACAAAAAAATAACATGCAGAACTTTTCACTTATTCCTCAAGGTTTGTCAGTATTAGCTTGTACGGATTCCTACTGCTGCCCAGGCATTTACTGATCGCACACATCATACAGAAATTCATTAGTAACCTTCGCAAGAGTAGCGTAAATCCTGAAGTTATACCTGTTTAAACCCGTCACATAGCACCGACGCACATACTAGTTGCTTTCCAGACAGCTTGGGCTCCAGCAGATATCATCTTATAAGTCTGGCTAAAACCATGTTAGAAGTTATTGTTCCCCACTCCTGGTTTTATGTTCTCCTCTGCAGAGGAAAACTTGAGGCCACTTTGCTGCAAGTTTTGTCATTATCAGCTTGTAAAACATTTGAAGCATTTGATTAGCTGAGGTGCAGAACACATAACTGCAGCTGGTAACGTCTTAAATTATTCTAGACATTTTTGCAAAAGGGTATCTGTCTAGGCACTTAAAGGGAGTTGGTAATATGAGCAGTGTACAGTTTATAGATACAGCAACAGAAGTTAGAGAAAGAGGAATAATAAACGGGAAAGATTATGTTTTAAAAATACAGCCCAACACTGCTCCATAAAAGCAGTGGAGAAGTGTGCTCTTAACTGGGACTCCAATGTGGGCAAGCTGAGCACCGCTCCAGAGGAGTCCTGGGAGGTCAAACGATGCGTAGATGGTAACATGGAAGATGACATGGAAGCAACCGCTCAAGAAGTGACAGATGGATGTGTGGGAACATTAAAGAAGTGGAGCGGGTGGGGGAGAGACAGGAAACGAGGAACATAAGTAAGGAAGGGCAGAATTATGTGGAACTTCGAAAGTACTGAAAGGAGCTCAGATCTGATGCAAATATGGATGGCGAACAGTAGGGGGAATACAAAAATAAGAGTGACAATTAAATCAGCAAGCAGGAAGGATTATTTTAAAAGCTGCATGTTAGGAAGTGAAAGAAGTCTATTCCTTCTGTCATAATAGACATGTCTAGAGCAGAGCTGGAGATACCGCTGTGGTTAAGACATGGCGTGGAATGAGGCTTGCCCATAGGGATACCAAAAAAAGCATGACTTAAGATGCTAAGAAATCAAGCACCAGATTTATAACTGACCTAGATGACTACAACCAACGGAATGAACATACAAAAAAAATCTAAAAATTGCGCACCTGAATAATACAGAAATTGAAGACTGTATTGTTGGTAGCAAAAAAGACAGAAAACTAACATTCTGGGACAGAAGGAGGGCAAGAGACAAAACTTTGGCCCCACTGGAACAAATAGCAAAGCGTACGTCAGCTTCAATGTTATCAGGATTTTACAAAAGGGGTAATTTTTCAGCTGATGACATGATATCTGAGAAACATCGTAGGAATGACGACCTAATACTGGAAAATGGACCTGGAGATAACATGGAGAGGCAAAATAAAATGTAACTTCTGAATACATTCGTATCTGTAAGATCGCATGAAATATCTGGGGGAGATTCGAGAGGTTATGAAAGGAGCTAAAAAAATTTTCCACTTCCCATTAGCTGAGTACCAAACCTCAGACAACCTTCACTATTCACATCCTAATTTAAAGCATGGTTCTTAGGTTTTACTCAATCAGTGTTACCAGTGCCTAGAAACAAACAGGACTGCATTTATATCAGTCTGCTAAAAGACTGGAATATGAACACTGGACAATTTTGCAAAAGGTCTGCGCTATATTGTGTTCCAAAAAAACTCTAGGGATTGGCTAGAATTTCACATACCACACCATTACACCTGCTGCAATCTTTACAAATTTAAAAGTTTAAAAAGACATTTTCCACAATGGTCCAAATGACTACGAAGTCTGATTTGTGTTTGCAGAAGGTGAGCAGGTGTTTCAAAGCCTGTACCTCCACCAAAGTCAGCAAGTCCTAATTTTGGAGATTTATCCCATGGCTCCTCTTAAATATTGAATGGACAAAGCCAAGCTGACTACAAATAAAATGTATTTTAGAGAGAACTATGACCTACAAAATGCAAGATTAACAACCCTTTTCACAATTAAAAAAAAAAAAAACACTATTACAAGCTATTTTGTTTGGAGAGCAATTCCTGTGTTTGCAACACATATAATATATTAGAATCAATAAAGCTGATCAGAAGCATAAATTATCTTTACACAACTAGAATGTATTAGAAAAGTTGGCAAAAAATACAGCAAATAACGTTATTTTATAAATTGTCTGGTTTAACTACTCCTACAGCTGTTGTTAATGGCGTGTTTCAAGGATTTTTCTTTTACTTTCTCTTTTATCTATGGACTAAATCCCTGAGCTACTCTCGTGTTTCTAATTCCCGATACTCTAAGACAATTTCTCACCAACTGCAGTGGGTATTCGGCCCAAAGAGCACTTCAAGAACATTCTGTATTTTCTAACTGACGCTTTCACTTCCGAATAGGTGCAAATTGAGAGCAGGACCAATAACACCGCTTAAGACTACCCCCGCTTCCATTAAGAGCCTGCATGTTTACATTAATGAAAGAAATACACTATACAGTTATTCATGCCTTACATATGAACCTTAGTTTAAAAGTATTTATAAAGTTCTTTGCTTTGTGGCGTGCAGTCTGCCCAAGGCTGGAGCAGGTGCCTGGGTCCTCCTCTGCCTGGTTTCCATTTCAAGAGCTACGGCTTCATTTTCCCTGACAACAGAGGTAAACTTGCTATTTAAAACATGAAGGGAGACTTAGGGTCCAATTATTCTATTTCTTAGAGACAGTATATATTAACATTCAGAACATCCAAGGATTTTCCTTGGGAGGCTTGATCCTATACCCATTCAAGTGAACAGAAAAAACATTGATTTTAAATGATGAGAATAGAGCCTGAGGAGGGGCTCCAGTATGCTACACATTGTGCTGAATAATTAGCAATACCCACACATACGCTCTAAGATGATACATTAGCTAGAAATGACTACAACATGTAATATTCTGGTCCATTTAGTAGATGCGACTTTCACTGCAAGTTTTGTAAACTCTTATAATTAAATACTGCTGGATGTATCCATGCAGAAGTTATCTGATCAAAATTATATAGTTCGGCTTCATATCAAGTAAAATTCAAACAAACTTTGAAAGACACTGTTCAATAATTTTGATCTATTTTTTTTTTAATCTTCTGTCATTTTACACATCCTACTTTAAAAAGCAGGAAAATATTTGTCTAGACAATATTTTTCTTTTTTTTTGGTCCAGCTTTTCTCCTCCTAAGGTGAAATTAAGACAACTGTTTCTAACAGGAAAACGTGTCTGTCCTTTTGTAAAATTAGCTCAGCTTAGTTCCTGCAGTCACTGTACAGAAAGATGTCCTCACAACTGATCAGAAGTGAATGTTCAATAGTTACCAATGACACAAGGCCAGCAGATGGAGCATAGTACGACGGTGCTCGTGGCAACTGGCTTTTTTTCACCCCTATGCATTGTGACATATGTATAGTATACTTAGCTCACCTGTCAGATACACCACCATGTAAACAGGTCAATATTTTAATCAAAAAACTCTGAATATCATTTTCTGTGTCATTTTTATTCTGTTGTTCACTAGTGGTCTGCAACACACTGAAATTTCCTGAATGAAAAGTGTAAATTGATGCACAAGTTAGCCATTCTATGCACTGCACTTACATACCTATTATTTGTCCTAATTTCATGCCACTTTTCTTTCTGTTACTGTCCTTCCAGCACACAAAATGAGAGCTCCCTCTCATTACCAAATAACTAAAATCTGTTACTAAATTTCCATCGTCTTCTCATAGGTTTTTGGTTTTTTTGTTTGTTTGTTTGTTTTTTGTAAAAGCAAAGTAAAACCATCACTAAAGAGAAAAGGACAAACTAAAAATAAAGAACCACTGGAGGATATCAAAATCTGTAGTCTTCTAGATTGTTGAAACCCCTCCTGAAGAAGCTCAAAACTTTTTAAATAAGATTAAGAATATTTCAGTGGGAAGATTACCATGAGTAGATTTGACTCTATTTTCTTCCCTTCTGCACTTCATTTCATAGCATGGAAGTATGTTCCAGATTCACATATGAAATTCCTAAACTCTGAGACCTTGTCCAAAATAGGCATTTATATTTGTAGGCTCCTCTATACAGCCAATTCTCCCACCTACACACATCTAGATGGAGTCCAGGCACTGAACAGTCACTATGGCATTATACTAAACCAACTATATTAAAGCAGAATTTGTCCTTGCTCAGATATGAGCAACCGAAGTAGGTTACAACACTTACAACCTTATCCCTATTGCTTACGAGGCAATTTAACACTTCAAAGCACCACACAAACTTTAACAAACTAATCTGTATTGTCTTTTATAAGTTATTCTACAGAAGTAAATTCTACAAAGCAGAAACTCTACATTCTGCAACTCTACACGTTGGAACAATTTTTGTGCTTTCATTTCATGCATTGGGGAATAGAATCTTCACTTACACGACTTCCAGCATAATTACTTCTGAATGAATTAGTTAAAGTGAATAAGAAAACAGCAGAACAAGGTGAATGATGTCCATATCACAATACTTCACTTTTTCCCCATTTGCAGCCTTCTTCACATATGTTTCTACAGAAACCCTGATCTTCAATGCCAAAAAAATTTAGAATTTCCGAACAGTCATAATAATCTCTGCAGTTACTCATTCTAACTCCTGGATACGTATCTCATCCCACTTAATTACTGCTTGGAAATACAACGAGAATTATAACTTTTAATACCGTATACTTCAGAGAGGATGAGTTCCAATGGAGATGGCCGTCCATGGTGAAAATACCACCAGTCCTTTCCCCCCTGCCCTTTTCTTGAGTACTTTGTAAGTCCTGTTACAGCCACTGATTTGCACGACACTGCAAAAGACGTGGTCCCTCAGATAACCAGTCCCAAACCACCTAGAGCTTTACGTGCAAACACTATCATATGGAATCCTCAGTCCAGTCCCTTCTTGCCCCAAATGCTCACTGACAGAAGAGAACAAGGCCAGACTCATAGCAGCTCTCCACCTCATGTAAAAGAGAGTGGAGAAATACAAAGCAGAAGGTTTCATCTACTCCTGTTCCAGATCAAAGTCTCTGCTTGGTTAAAAAGGAGCCGCCCCAGCTCCCAGACTACACTGTATTTTCAAGCTTTTCACAAACAGCTGTTGCACAGCTGAAATTCTCAAAACAAGCTCTCTCCTCTCTGCGTGGGGGCTGTGAAGGTATCTAAGGTTCAGCTGATCATCTACAGACAAACACTGCCACATAATTCCCCAGTTTTGATGTAGCATTACATGCACACAATGAGAACTGCCAAAAGATTCACATTTAAAGAAAATGACCCACTTTCAAAAATCAGCAGTTTTTGTTCCAGGTGAAATATGAATATTTTGATCTAAAAATGATGATGCCAGAAGCAAACGTTCCAAGCAGGAGTACTGATGTGAACACTTCACTTAGGCACCCTGAAGAACAACTCTCTATTAACTTTACCAGCCCTCAAACTGCAACTTGTAGACGGGGTGGCTACATATGAGGAAAACAATGAAAAATTAATCTCTTCTAGAACCTTAAAATGTACATTTAATGATTTCTATCAGCCCATTTAATAATTTAATTTGCAGCAAATCAAGGGAACTGGGGAAGTCTGGGCTTGCGGTTAACAACTTTAAACCTGTATCCATCTTTGTCATACACTAACAAAGCTTTCTCGCTGGGCACTGTAGTTCAGGCCAGCATAAACTTACCACAATGACACTGAAATTCAGTTCCAACCTGAGATCAGTTGCTTAACGACAGACTGATCATGACAACTCTTATACTGCTATACTTACAGAACATGACCTGAAAAACATTATATCCTATCCAAATCTGCCTCCAAAAAAATCCTACATCGTCATTCTATCTAGATTATGACTTCTTTAAATTCAAAAGAAAGTAAAACTGTTTGCTAGTCTTTGACCAGCCTTCTTTGAACTGATCATCCTGTTGCAAGGAGCTTCAACTGAACTTAAAAACCCTAGTTTAATACTAAGGCATGTTCGTTTGAGAAGTATGTATTGTTAAAATGCTACATCCTACAAAGTTTACATTTACAATTAGCTTAGAATTGATTTTAACTGCTTTTGTGGGGAGAGGAGCAGGGGTTCTGCAGAAGCTCTCTTTCTTCCTTTTCCTAAATATCCTATTTAAGAGATGCCACTCCACAGCACTTGCACAAACATTACTGCCTAATGAAAAAGCTTTTATTGCCTTGCACATGTTTTCCCTTGGAAAACTGAAAAGACCAGAATATATCTGAAAATTTGTCCACATAAAGGAAGGATTTAAAAGAACACTATCATAAAAAGAAATCTTTTTGAAAAATTAGAAGACGTACCGGGGTAATGTTCCTACATAGCTAGAGTCTATAAGGACAGCAGGGTGCTTCTGTATCCATGCCAATGTGTGTAACATCAGATTGCTTATATTTAATAGTAACGTAGCTCTTTACATCATCTAGATAGTTTGTAAACAAAAATGAATGTATCTCAGTGACTTAGTCATTTTATGAAATACTCTGAACCACGTTTAATTGATCAGCAATCTGGCACAGAGAAGCAAAAGGCTTTTATAAGTATATCCAGCGAATGGCAGGAAAGCAGGAATTAGAATTCAGAGCAGTTTCTAACTTCCAGACTACGATTTTTTTGCCTACTCACTGAACAGAACATGCTGCAAAAGTGTTCTGAGAAGAGAGAATACAGTGAAATAGTAGGGGGAAAATACTGTTTTCCTGTTTTGATACATTTCATAATGAAGATGACCAAAACTCTAGTTCCCTCTGCCCCCCGGCTCTCAGTAGCACCCTCTCGGTTCTTTCCTCCTCCCAAGCAACTGAGAATCACCCTGTGAGCAGCTGGGATGCTTCAGGGTGAACAGCAGAGATCAGTGTATTGCAAGTGCAACTGAATTTTAAACCAGCCTTTTGAGGACTCTGATTAAACAGAAAGCCCACTATTCCCCTTTGCATATTGACCACTTCAACAGCTCTAGAAATCAAACTTCTACATGCGAGTATCCCAGATCTGGAGGCTGTCCACATCACAGTGTACCCATGTGCCCTCTCTGTACAGCCACTGGTGCCCTGATATGCCCTCTGTCACAGCATCGGGGGAACACCTCCTGGCTCTTCATACGGAAACTCTTTTGATTCCTTTTCAGTCAACTGTGCAAAATCTGGAAGAATTTGCAGATGGGATGAAGAAGCCTGTAAGTTACAAGGAAACACTAGAGAACTTATATTGCTTATCATGCATCCAGACTACAGACATGCATCTGCCCATAAAATGAAATTCACATTTGAATCTGCATCTGCAGTGAGCAACCTAGTCAAGAATTAAATCATGTCACGTAGGATACATATGCATGGACTGTTACAGGACTCAGACTACACATTTAAGCTCAAGGGCCAACGTACCCCTAGGTCCCACACCCTGTTACAGCAGGACAGTCCCTCTAGCCAAAGCACACACGGTTGCCCAGCACAAGTGACCACGTAGTGCCACTGTCGACACAGCAGAGACCAGACAGGAGGCTTTCGGTGGGAGTTTGAAGCAAGGCTAAATCTCACACCTCCAGCTGGACTAAGAGGGGCTTTCACTTCTACACCCCCACATCCGTGGAGATGAGATAAGGTACCTCCCGTATATACCATCACTGAGGTGAGGTAGACTGACTGGCATCCAGGTTCAGGCCGATGTGCGAGTGGGGACGCTGTACTACTAGATCCCAGTTACTCTCTTCTCGCAGGTATGAAACGACATTCAGTTTGCTGATGTAAAAAGTGTAAAAGGATACTGGCCATGCTTAATACAGACTCTTAGTTGTGGTAGCAAAGGTGAGCTCCAAGCCACACCAACTTCAGTGAAAGTGGGGTGCGTGCATTTGTGTAGAAGTATAGAAATAGGAGTGCAACATATAAGAATAAACCAGGTTAATTCTGCAGTAAAAATATACACCAAAGAAACAATTTTATTTCTCTTACATTAAACTTCACAGGCAGTTTTGCTATTGTGAAGTTTTACTGGATTCCCCAAATTTTGCATCTTGTCTTGCTTTAGGACTGCACGCACCCGTGTTTTAAGGGCACAAGTAAGTCCCTTAGCAGTTATTTGTAGAAGGTTATGCAGTTAATCAAGGACTTTCAAATGCTTCAAATTGTGAAGAACATTTTAAAGTTATTGATGCTTATCATCTCTTGTGGTTTGCTCTTAAAAAGAGGAATTCTACCTTTAAAAACTAACTAGTTGTTACTGCACAATGGTAAGCCATGCCTTTCCGTAGTTACGTGCTGTAATTGAAATCCCCACTTTGTGCAAGCTTTAGCCAGCATTCAGCATGACAGATTATGAAGCCACATGCTATCCCATCATCTTTCTCTGCACTTCTTGGAGGCTTTTTCTCCCTCTGCATACGTCTGCATGGGAGTGCATGTTCTTCAGTCAATTCACACACATCATTGAACAGCAAGAGTACACGTCTAGACCCACAGCAGGGGGGGAGGTTAATTAACTGTGTAAGGGACAGAGCTAGCTCTAGAGCTATCTTTTAGACATATACAGAGAATAAACAGAGCTAACATTCAAGAGAAAACACAGTAAATTTTGCACAAAAAGACATTCATTAAAAAAAAAAAAAATACAAGTTTAACAGCGGCTCTGGACTAGACTTGCCTAAGAAAGAACTCATCTCAAGCACTGCCACTGGCATGCTCAGTTAAAGACTCTTTTTCAAACTGGAATAAGACCTTGCAGATGGACAAATGAAAACATTTATCTCCTTGTTGTAGCGCCTGCTCACATCTACTGCAGTTAATAATGGTTGCATGCACCAGAGAAAAGCACTGGTCACCTACTTACACATCAAGAGTTGGAAGACAACACAGTAACAAAAACTGTTTGCATACAGCACCACTCTTCTGGCTGTTAATGCTAGTAGAGCTGCAGCAACGGTAACACAGAAGAGTTTCAAAAAAACAAGACTGCAGCATTTTAGGAAGATATTTTGAGAACAATGGATGGAGCTTTCCAGCCCAGGAAAATAAATTGTCAAGCATATGAGCGAACATATTAAGACTGATGGCACATGCATTGAGTTCAGACAGGGATACTAAGTAATACAAATGGGAATACAACCACTACACTTTTATTCAAATGATGCGAGTCCAGGCCATCAATCCCTTTTGGGAGACTGGCATCACTCTGTATTCATGAAGTACATATGTGCTTTGAGCAGGAGGTTGGACTAGATGACCCCTGGAGGTCCCTTTGTACCTTAGGTTTTCCATTTACCATACTCCATCAAAACACCAATTATGGTATCAGCCTGAATACACATTACAAACATAAAACTTGCATTATATGCTCTTGAGTGTACCCCATGCCTGAACTTCTCAATCTTTTTCACTTTCCTGTATCATAACAATCTTACTTCTCATCACTGAGGCATAACTCACTTCTGAGAAGCATCCTGTAGGAGTTGGTTCAATTCCAGAGACCCAGACTATCTGCTCTATTAACAGTGCACTTTAGGGGGAAATAATACAACAAATGTAAGCTAGGCTCAAAGGCCATTTCCTACTTCCTCCTCGTGAAAGGGCCTACCTCTGCCTACTGCCACGAGTGCCTCAGAGTTTCACTCTCTAGACTCTGAGGATCTGGGCTGAAGACAAGAGGACACACTTTTCTTGGGGTTTCTTTTTTCATTCCATCGGTTTTGGTAGCTTGGTGGGGGAGGGGGAGGTTTTTGTTTGCTTTTAAGCTCTGTTGTGTTAGTCTTTGTCATTTACAATTCCTTTCTGGCTGACCTGGCTGCTGGTTTGTCTAGAAAGAACCTGACTGCATCAGCACACCAGTGAAAAATTACTGAGCACCATGTTAGTTTCACAGATGTCTTTCCTCGCAGACATCGTTACCCATCACCCTACTACCATACAAAGCAATTGTGATGGGGGCTAGGAGGGGACAGAGAAGCAGAAAAATCAGAGGCTGCCCTGCTTGGGAAAGGCAGTGAAAGCAAAAAACCTCATGCAAGTGCCTGCCCCAATTGACAATGTGCATATATATTAAAAATATATGCAAATATGTATATGCTGTCTTATTTTTTTTTTTAACCCACAGCTGTGACCAACTACATCTGAATTTTTGTTTTAGGATGCTTTGAGTTTCTTTAGCACTTTTTTTTTTATATCAGTCTCAAATATAACATTTATCACGATAACCACTGTGTACTGATCCACAATACAGACACACTACCGCAGCATTAGACTGAAGACACCCTCTAGAATTCCTGACTCTGAAAATAATTGCATATGTCTTACTGCTAGCTTTCTGTTAAAGACTCAGCTACAGTTTGAAATGAGTGCAAAAAAGTCATCTTCCTTAATAGCTCGATCTTTATACATTTAGTCTTAAAACAACAACAACAAAAAACCTACTTCTTTTCGAAGGAATATAAATTTACTGTTTTTTATTTATGTTGAATCAACTCTACAGAACTCGGAAGAAACAAACTTTTCTATTCCAATTCATGCCTTAGAAAAAAAAAGCCAAAAAACCCAACACTTTCTAAACCAAACTCCAAGTGCAGGACAAAATTTTCTCTGTAGCTATACCAGTGCAAGACCACTGCAAACAAAACCAGGTGTGGAAAATTCATATTTTCCAACAGAATTTAGGGGTTTCCTTTTTTTTTAATAATTGGGCAGTGGGAATGAAGATACCTAGAGGTGACTCATTTTAGTCTAACTTTGTTATCCATGAATAATTTTATTCAAAACCAGAGATTAATGCATAAAAAAGACCCCGACTGTGTGAGATTTCAAAGACACCTTGTTACTTTCTGCTTGACCCCAGTTTACATGATCTGCACTGAAACTTACAGAAGAACTTGCAACAGAAGCCTCAGCATTTAAAAGTTCTGACTCAGATCAATTCAATTTGAGTTTTGCTAAACAAAAAAATCGTAAGGTCTTAGAATTCAGGTTGCTCTCTGCTATCAGACAGACTGCAAAGAATTTTCAGCTCTGTTCTTCCTATACACAACCTAAGCTGTATGAATTCGGTTCTTCAAAGAACACTCACAAGAACCTTTTTAGACGATTTCTTTGTGTATTTCATCTTCGTACTTCTTGTGTTAGGTTATACTGAAAATAGCATCAACAGTGACAAACAAAATTCAGAGCTCTAACAGAAATTTTCCACGTGCAACTGCAACAACCTCTATCCTCTACACTTATATTTAGTCATTTAGGACTACTGTCACATTTGGCATGTCTACTTCATGCACAGGGCTACTGTATGGATTAGCTGTTCCTGAGGGAGAAGCAAGACGGACATAGTCTTCCTTCCTTTCCACCATTCAGGATCTGCAGGTACATTTACCAAAACTGCACCCCTGAAAGAGGAGACTACCAAACCATAGATGGTTCAAAGCTGTGGTTACACAGCTGTTTAGTCCAGAATAAATTCAGGCAGCTGTCAAGTGAAAGCTGTTTCACCCTTCCTGTGTATCAGCCCTTCCTTTCCACCACTTCCCTTATGCCAGAAAGTGTTCATTCAACCGCACACACGCCAAGTGAGCAAACTGGATCATGCTCAAAAATTAGCACATGTAAGAGTCAGTCTTCGGTCAGATAACTTGTTGACTCCACGTACAGCACAGCAACAGGAACAAGAGAGGGGCAGGAATAAGCAGTTACACCAGACAAGAAGGCAGGCCATTACTTTAAGCAGCAGCCTTAATCTGATGCTAAATCACAGCAACCATATAATCACAAACTCTGAGAACACAAGGTAAGGGACCCCAACCCAGTTTTGCCTCTAAAACATGGTGAATTTCTTGCCTTGGAAACACAGCAAAGGTTCCAGAGAAAGACAAAAATAAAGAAGTGCAGCCTGACTTTCCTCGCTCCTGTGCAGTGCCTCAGTAGCTCCAGATAATGACACTACAAAGTGTTATCATCAGCCCCATCACAGGATGTTCCTATGTAGATATTTCTTCAGCAGCTTGCTTACAGTCTTTTAAGGACCATTAGGAAAAGACAAAGAAAATAGTTTTTAAAAAGCAGGTTTTGGGGGTATTTTTAGTACAAGATGAGCATTTATTAAAAAAGCAGATACTTCTCTAGGTCTGAGTTATCACAGGCCTGTTGAAAAAATAAAAGCACCAAAGCTTCTTACAGAAATATTTATCTTTTCTAATAGTCAACATGAGATTAACTCATTCTATAAAATATATGCCATGCATCAATTGATTCAATGATTTATTGAAATGAACTCAGCCCTACAAAATAAAAGAGTTCAAAACAACCCGTACTTTTAAGACAGCCAAGGTAACAGAATGCACAAGGGAAAAAAGATACTTTCTCATCACCGTGACACTTGCTGTCTATTTTTCCCCACTTATTTTCTATAGAACTTAACTTGTCCCATTACCAAAACAGCGTCAATACAAACATTAAACATAAGGCCTAATAATAAGCAATTTTTATTTCTTATGACAATACATTAGAGGTCTATTGTTTTCACTGCTTTCCGAGCACAGATGCGAGAAGTTGCACATGTGAAGGCCAGGCCTGCTTTGTGGACATTACATGACTGAAAACCATCAGTTCACACAGGATACGCACCAGCTGAACTGCCATTTCAGAGGATGCACCCCACTCCTCCCTCTGCAGTTTCTCCTCTTTGCTGACCCCTTTGCAAGAAGGGCTTCACCTGCAGGGAACAGGAGTAGTCCCAGCAGGGATGAGGTGAAGGTAACACGCATGGCACAGCTAGACAGCTTTCCTTAAAGCCAGGTATGAAAGAAGTAATGGATGCCGGGAAACACTGAGCAAATCCAGCTGAGATGAGCAACCAGTACTGCAACTGACTTGAAGAGGTTAAAGTACTTTTGGGTGCCACAGCTCTTCCAATCTGAATTCATATACCGAAGGCAAACTTTTCTCTTGGCATCAAATATCTGATGTCCTGACTTCTTCAATATGGGAGAGTAAGCTACAGCCAGAGGTATGAGCGCTACCTTCCCCCCACCCAGCAAGACAAAGTCCATCCAAGAATGAAGACTTAGTAGGAGCTTGGCCCAAACAAAAGCACACATACCCCATATCCAAACTGACCAGTAAGAGAAAATACCCCAGCACCACAACATCAATCATGGTTTAAGCTTCCCCCTCAGAACTGGCTACTAATAGAGCTTCCCCCCAGTGCCTCCTCAGTTACTTTTGGTTCAAAGACACACTCCTCTCCCTGGGTCTGGTCAAAGCTAATTGTATTCATCTTTCAGGCTGACGTGGCAGTAATTATCCCAAGTCTTGGTGGAGAGTTTTATCAAGTCAGTGCAAAATTTCTACAGCACCTGGCATTTCTGTCTAGCCTTAGAATTTGCCACTGCTATTAGACACTCTTAGAGGAAAATTTAACTTTATTATAGAAAGTTATATAACTAATTTCCAAAATGTTAGTCACGGAGGGTGGAAACAGGGCTCTGTTTTCACAGATGGACCGACTACCCCACCAAGTCCAAGAGAGCATAGAAATTATTCTCTCCTGGGGGCTGTAGGAACAGCTGTAAGAAAAAAAAAAAAAAAAAAAAAACACACACACGACAACAACAAAAATACAACCCATGCCTTGCATGCCTCAGATTGGGGTCAAATTCCAGTCCACAATGCATTTCTCCTCTCATGCAGAAATTTGTGAGAGATTATGTCATCAATTAGTCAAACCTTGTCTTTTCAAAGAACAGACTTCAGCTCAGGAGGTCTCAGAACATTTAATAGGGTGTGAGATGTGCAACTAAACACAGAGAAACCCTGAGTACCAGAAGTGGTAAAATGAACTTTTTGCCTCAGCATTTTCTAGTCTTAATCAGCATATTGCATGAGCAGATCATTAATATTTTAAAGTCAAATAAAGGATGTCATGAAATTTTGGAGACATCTGACCCACTAAAATATTTTTGAAAGCTAAGGCTCAAAATGACTGTATGTGTGTCAGTTAAGTGGGTCTCCTGCTAACTCAGGAGAGGTCAGAAGGGAAGCTATTTGCTAAGTGCCATAATTCATTTTCTGCTTAAAAACATGTTCCTGAAAAGAGAAATTATATATACTTTTAAAG
Source organism: Anseranas semipalmata (assembly GCA_013399115.1). Lineage (NCBI taxonomy): Eukaryota > Metazoa > Chordata > Aves > Anseriformes > Anseranatidae > Anseranas > Anseranas semipalmata. Next base: position 467,232 of record VXAA01004497.1, read on the forward strand.
CTAGCAAGCCAGATGCCTTTTACAGATGTAAACAAATAAACTATGAAGGTGAAGGAGAAGATGATCCTATCACCTGCAAGGCTTTGAATCACAGAATGGTTTGGGTTGGAAGGGACCTTAAGGCTCACCTAGTTCCAACCCCCTGCCATGGGCAGGGACACCTCCCACTAGACCTCCAACCCTGCCATAGAAGGCCACCAAATTTGTCAGGCACAATTTGCCCTTTGTGAAGCTGTGTCAGCTGTCCCCAGTCACCTCTTTGTTTTCTATGTGCCTTAGCATAGTTTCCAGCAGGATCTGCTCCATGATCTTGCCAGGCACGGAGGTGAGAATGACTGACCTGTAGTTCCCCAGGTCTGCCTTTTTTTCTCTTTTTAAAAATGGCGTTATGTTTCCCTTTTTCCAGTCAGCGGGTACTTCACCAGACTGCCACAACTTCTTAGATATGATGGATAGTGGCTTAGCAACTTCACCTGCCAGTTCTCTCAGGACCTTCGGATGCATCTCGTCAGTTCCCATGGACTTATTTGTGCACCTTCAGGTTCCTTAAATGGTCTCAAACCTGATCTCCTACAGTGGGCAGTTCTTCATTCTCCCAGTCCCTGCCTTTGCCTTCTGCAACTTGGGCAGTGTGGCTAGAGCTCTTGCCGGTGAATGCTGAGGCAAAAATGTTGATCGGCAATTTTCATTCAAGTAACTTTTCAATAATTTAGAACCCGCAAAACTATTATAAGAAGAAATATATTAACTTTAATTCCATGTATCTGAATAGGACTGATGTAAAACTTATTATGAAATTATGGAATAAGAAGAGTTTACATCACTGTTAATATAACAGAAATAAGTGAGCACAAAACTATTTACCCTTTACCTTCTGTAAGTACTACATTACTTAATTTCCATTGTACATTAGTGCCAATGCTTTGAGATCATGCCTGATTATCCTAGAAGAGCCTAATAAATACTAACTCTTGTTCTGAAGGAATTATAGTTTTGAAATAGCATTTATATTCAAAACTAGAAACTAGACTAAAACCAGTGCAATATTTCAAGTTCTAAACTCTTTTTGAGCATGAGGACAATAACTGTTTCTTACTATTCAAATATAAAAAGCCATGTATTATACATGGAGTTAAACCTAGCACTGCCACACTGCAGTCCATGTGATGTTACCACAGAAAAATAAGCAGATACAACCTATTAGTCACCCACATAGTGCCACACACCTGCTGCTGCAGGGCTACCCTACTTAACACTGATTATTGTCCACATTCTTGACAAAGGAATTAAGTTTTAGGGATACTGAAACTGACATTTATATCACCACAATGTATCTTCCTAACGCAAAAGATAAAAGCAGTGCATTTGGATTTATTACCAAAAAAAAAAAAAAAAAAAAAAAACTCAAAAAAAAAANACCACCAAAAAACAACATCTATAAGCTGTAGTTTTGCCTGGTTTATCTACAAAAAACACATTGTAAAGCACCAGTACATTAAACCCAGCTAGTATAGCTGTTTCTAAAAATATTTGGCTATTTCCTCTCTTTTACGTACTCTAGTTTTATGACTGACATTACATCTAGCGATTCTTGGTGACATCAGACAAGTACTCTGCTTGCGGATCCATCCGGCTCACAGGCCAGGTAGCCTGACAGACTGCCCGCCCGCCATCTTGACTTTTGGCAGTGCCCACAGACGTTCCCATTCCAGGTGTTGATTTCAGTGGGTTCGTGAAGAGTTTTTTCTTTATAGTTCTCAATATCAGGGGGATTCAAAGGCTTTCAGATTGCAAAACGAAGAAGAATAATGGAGACCTGGTTAACAATTAAAGTGGCTTCATATTTTAAGTTAATTGGACTCTAGCCATAGGATTCCTTGGATTTTAGATCAGAACTGACACTCACTGAGGGGCCTGACCCAATGCTCCTGTTAACAGGAGGTGGCTGTAGCTCTAAACTCCAGGTATAGAGAATATTCAAGTAGCTGAAGTGATAGACAAATTCATAACAGCTCCTGAAGACACAAGTTCATATCATAACTAAACATCCTCTCAAAAAGATCATTCATTAACAGATCAAAATTCAATGTATAGTATCTGTATTTCTCATCTAACAGGATTTTTTGGGGCTCAAAAATTAAGACCTTTGCAGAATCTTCATTCTTGACTGTTGAAACTATGTCAGACAAAAGCTATGCAACTACTCAAATACATTTAAAAGTAATTTGGGAGAAATTATCAAGTCTCTCACCAGTTTTCCATAAAGAAAACCATTATAAACTCCAAATCTGTTTTGTAATAGTTATGTCTCAGTGAATATTTAAAGGAAATTAACATACACTACGTTACAGTTAAAGACAAAATCTTTCAAATCATTTTTGTCTGTATCTATAAATATAAATTAGTCCCATTTGCTTCTGAAAAAAGCAGCCTAATATCTGATTAAAATGAATCTTCTCCACCACGGACTATATTGTGTACCTACATCCTTTACACAGTAACTTCTGAAGTTCCTAAGGCTATGTTAAAAGCAGACCTACAATCAATGACAAATTTGGATAGGTATCCAAACAGGGTAGAAGTTCGGAAGTTCATTTTCAGTTCTCTAAACAATAGTATAAATTGTCTGGACATTTAAAAATAAAATAGGAACACACTGCAACCACCTGTTTGACATTTAAATAATATCCAGCTCCCCTGTAGAGGGCCATTTTCTCCGTAAGATATTAAAGCACCAGCCCTGGTCTGGTAGCAGAAGAAATCCTAACGTTTAGACAGAGCAAGATTTCACTTCTCATCCATTTCAAGTGGACAGTTTCAATGCACTAGAGCATCCCAATGACTCATTTCTGAAGAGTCTCACTGTATGGAAGAAACATTTATCAAACCAGCCTTCAAGTGCAGGACTCCTGCATATTATAGAAGACAGTATGTTGAGAAAGCATTTTTTTGTACAGCAGGCAGAACTGAATCTCAGACAGCCAGGAAACCATTCTCATCTGAAACAAAGTAAAGAAACTGAAAAGCTTGTTCTGTTTTCAAGTTTCAGAGAACATAGTACCTTTAAGCCACACAACTTTAATTGCCCAGCAGATAGACGTTAGGAGCTTAGCATTCTGGGCTGCTGTAAAAGTGCTTCTCCCAAATGATTTACTCTGAGAATGGGACTGTTTCTGTTTCTTGAGATATACGACAAAATTTACAATGAGTTGGAGAATTCACGAATGCAGTTTTGTGCAAGCCGATCACTAAGGCATTTGTCAGTAGCCCCAAGGTGCACATGGAACTTCTGAGGCTAGAAAGCTGCTGACACAGTAATCAGGCACTTCCACACTGCCCTGGGCTGGACACAACTCTAAAGGACAAAACATTGCTCTGAGAAGCTGCCATGCTAGAATGAAATGAGGCAATTTATAGAGTACATGGATATGGAGCAAAAACTCCACAGGCCCAAGGACTTCCAAGTATACAAATTTTCAGAAGTCTAAAATAAATAAATAAAAATAAAAAATAAATAAAAGAAATCACAACTACTTAACTGTTTCTAACTAACCTTGCCTAACCTTGAAGAAAATTTGCAGGAGAAAGAGGAGATGCCCATGACAACTCAAGTGCTTTCTCCCTGATGGCTTTCAAATGTCTGTTATAAGAAGATATTTAGAATTTCTCACTATTAAAAAAAAATATAGAACAAGAATTCTTTTCCATAGAATAGATAAAATAAATGTTATAGGGAAAACAAATAGTGAAGTCACAGACATTAACTGAAGCTTAATCTTCCTACACATTTTCTACAGCCAGTGGAGTGAGGGGTAGGCCCTCAAAAAACACAACACAGAACAGGAAGAATTAGGTCCCCTTGTCTGAATTGCCTCCTGGAAAGTTCTCTCTGTCTCACTACTGATCCTACCGGCAACAATACCCTCGGGCTCACATTCAGGCTTTGTAAGCATCTTTCTCTACCTCCTGACACAACTTGACTATAATAATTCAAACTTAACTCCACCAAAATTTCCATCAGAGTTCTACACTTGCCGCTGCCTAAAACTTACCCATTATGTTACAATAAGGGGGAAAAGTTGAGAAAGACAACGCACCTTGCACACCAACACCAGTTTTTACTGACTTAGAAGGAAGGAGGAAACAAGAAAAAGTCTCAAAGAATAATGGACCTAATTAAAACAGAAACAAAAACCACCAAGAAAACCTACACACTACCCGGCCTCCAGCACCTGCCTCCTGGCACAGTGAAGCTCCCAGCCAGCTGCCTCTGCTGGCTACTTATTGCAACACACCAGCAGGGAAAAGTTGCTCTGAAGAGATTACACGCATTCTAGAGTTTCTAAAAGTCAAAGCAAGTGTCTTAGAAGTCAACCCAGAAATGAGTATAATACTGAAAAAAAAAAAAAACTGACTTTATATAACACCCAGAAATACTAGAATTCACATTGACTTGACCCACCTTTGAAGAAAACAAAATATCTTAATTATTTCTATGGACAGAAAATATACGCTGGTTGATAATTTCACTGAACACTGACGTTTCCTGAGAATGAAGACTGCATTCTGTCCCTACAACAGTGTCAATATAGGAAAGAAAGCACAGAGATTTACTGAAACCCCATCAAAGGCGTTCTTATCCTTTTATCCTTAAGGTTCCTTCTCTCTTTAAACCCTTCGAGGCCCAATCTCATCACAATCTCCACAATAAAATGAGAAGAAAGTATACTGACTATACCACTAAGGGCAGATAACATTTATTCAAATAGAAAACCAAACCCTAAAAAACTTTACATGCACTTGGCTCTCTCACTCTTCCTTCGTATAGAACCTTCTCTCTAAATCACTTCCAGAAAGGTGCATCTCCTCTTTATTTGTCCAGTGTCCATCACAACAAACCTCCGGTACACCTGTAAATGCCACTGCGATTAACAGAAACCAGTTCCAAACTGGCACTAGGAAGGCAATGCAGGACATCACATTCATTTCAGTCCTTTTCACAAATAAGCACGAGGAGTTGAACTGAATGCGTCCACAATGCAGGTTGTAATGCGTAACTGATATGTTGGAAAATACTGCCCAAGGCTAACTATCTTTGTCAGTTTTGTCCTTGGCATAGTACCATCACATTTTTTGCTAATAACAATATTTTAGTCTATAACTGTACTATATTCGGTAACATATTGTGGAAAAAAAAAAACACAACCAACTTAGACAGCAGAGAACAAACAGCAAGGAAAAGTTTTTGCATCAATTCTAAGCATTAGACATGCTGTCTTTCTCTCTTCCAAAATTCAACCCAGTTTTCAGAAGAGATGGAGACCAAACAACTGCAAAAGGAGCTGAAGATCCATAAGGCGTCTGAAAAGCAGATCCCTGGATTTGATTCCCCTTCTAACACTGATAAACTTGGAATAAGTCAAAATACTGTTTCTCCAGCCGTGAGGGCATTCTGCTGAGGTTTGTAGAACAGAGCACGGCAAGTGAAATCCACAGGTCCTAACAGCTGGCCTAGCAAGTTATGCTGTCTATTCAAAAGTAAATCCAATTATTTTCACAGATCAACACACAAGTGATTTATCGTACTCTTCAATGATGGAAGGCATTAGTATGGGAATTAAGAGAATGCAGTTTTATTTCCAGCTTTGTGTCTGACCCACATATTAATACTTTTCCTGTCTTTCATTTCTCTCCCATTCTTTCCTAGACAAGATTGATGTTTAAACATTTACAGTGTAATACAAAATGTGACTGCTGCTCATCTGGACACACTTAAGTACCTTCATTTGCACAAGCTTCAGTACAAACAGCAGAGTTGCCCCTGTAGGGTAGGCCACCTCTCTAGACAGGCTTGTGCAACAGATCCAAGGCACGTCTTCAACTATCATCAAAAGTTCCCATGACAAGAAGTTTTCTTGAGCCAAGGGTTCCCCCAAAAGGGATGTACCCTAGCACAGTGAGATTTTCATTTCAGTTGGAAAATCTAATGCAGCAATATTATCTTCCAATTTCCATTTCTAAATTGTGCTTTTAGTTTAACAGAATGGGTTACTTTAATCTGTTCTCTCTCATAAAAAAATCATTAGTGAATTTCATCCCTTTTCCCAGCTCCCAAATAAGACACCTTAAAGGGTGCTGTATAAAACATCCTAAATCCCAGTCATCACGATCTGATGTTTCTCCCATCTTTCCTCCAAGTATAAAAGGGAATAGTAGGCTTTGAAATAACTACTGATGTGTGAGGTTACCCAGCAAGTTAAAACATGCAGGAGCAACTAATAACCAACTTTTGCCATCAGTAGGGAATTTTCAAGGAAATATTGTCGCTTAACTGCCCATTTTCTATCTACAAGGCTGCTTCACAAACAGAGCAGGCTCTTTTGGAGACATAAGCCAATCTTTATGAAGATGAAGGATGCATCCAACTAGGCTCAATTCAAAAAAGTTCTCCAGCTGCATCCAAATCTGGCTTAAATACGGTATGAATTCAAGAATTAAAAGTCAAGCCAGAAAATCATTGCCAAAAGAGGGGTAGCAGGAGGAAGGTGTGGAGGTCTTTTGTTTTGTTTTCTTTTTAATGATATAATGAAATGCTCATTTTTGCTTCCTAAATTTACTCTACTGCTAATGTACATTAGATATGCAAAAATAAACTTCACAAACCAACAGTAAGAAATCTAGATGGATTTACTTTAAGAGGAGAATGGGAAATCCAAGTTTAGATGCAAGTATGGGTTTAATCAAGATTCAGCATTACAAAAGGTCTGAGAAAACTTAGCAATATTTCAGTCATCATATGCAAATGACTATAACATCAATTTTGCAAAAAGAGTTTGGGGCAAAAGATGCATCAGGGAGAGATGCATGCACTTTGCCTATTTAAAATCCTCTGTACTACATTCAAATTTTTTTTCAGCCAGTATATCTTGAGAATATGGAACATGACGACTTAATGAGAAGTCATTATATTCACATTTTTACACAATATTTGGATGCAAATTAAATAAACGTCAAAGATTAAAATAGTAAGCTCACACATCTCTCAAACATTCACCTTCTAAACAGGTGCTGTTCACACTGATCAGAGGGTTCAAAACGTTCTTATAATTCACAGAGGCAGTCAACTGGACATAAGGAGGAGTAACTTTTTGACAGGAAAAACTGACTGACTTCAATCTAAGAAGGAACCTACAAATAATCAATTCTGGGAGGGGACAAGGCTAAACGTATCACTACAGGATTTCATTATCAAAACCAAACTCTGGGAAGGCACAAAATTGTTTTTCATACATTTTAAGACTGCTTTATAAACAGTTGGCATAAATGGATGCTATAGTTACATGGAAATTAGCATATCTATCATTTGTGCCATTTACTTAAAAAAAAAAAAAAAAAGATAGGTGTTCAATAATGGGTATAGTTCCAGATAAACAACTGGAACTGAAAATGAGCATCACCTGCCTCAAGTTATTAGCTACCACACATTCAGATGGCATATTTGCACACTGCCTCCATTACTGACAGAATAACTGGCATTTTAATGTGCCCTTGATGGAGCCTAGGGAAAGGAGAGATTAGAAACTCCAGACAAAACTGACAGAAGTGAGTGGCTTCATTATTTATTTATTTCCATATTTTGAATACTAAAATTCTCATGGTCTTCAGTGGGTATACCTAAAACATACAGGTATATTTTGCCTACCTTCTTATGAACAATGCAGATGCATTTTTTAGTGCTCTTTCCCCCATTAACTGTACCTGCTTCCCTCCTGCTCCCTAGCCCTCTTGCACTCACTTTCCTCTCACCAAAGCACAGCATTTCATGCTTACAGAATATGACAGAACATGTTTTGGGTACAACTTGCTGATAATGTGTTCAAAAAGGCTCCATGAAAATTCACCTTTACTATGGACAACAAGCATGCAACCAGAGCAGGCTGACAGGAAGCATTTATGTATATTACCAATCTTTTTACTACTCACTTATGGTACTGGAGTAAATATAGCAATATTAATCCCATTTCTGACAATTTTTGAAGACTTAAATAACAAGTTTCCTCATCCAGTCTAGAGCTCATGTTTACATTTATTCAACTACACAAAACCATGGTTAAATCACACTACCCTTCTCAGAATCCCTTCAAAACTTCCTTTCCCATTACTTGTTATTTAGTGGCAAGGTTAAAAGGAGTCTTAGCCTAAGATCATTCTAAATCCTGTGTGTTTAACTACCCCAATTTGCTGTAAGCTTTAAATACAAGCAAAAGTCAGTAGATTTGCTTATTCATAATGTCTATTGATAATAAGAGATAATCTTGCTTTTCCAACGTGTGTTTTACCCGGTGGTGTTCTACAGTTTCAACTAGTGTCCACAGTAAAGTATGTTAAACTCCCTTCTCCCCTTGAAAAATAAATACACAAATATCCCTATGCTAACAACTATTTTTAAATACTTTTTCATGTAAGTGTATACAGCTCTTTAAAATCAAAGTAACAAAAGATATCCACTTTATTCTTTCCATGTCAGAGCAAATGCGTTAGAATACATCTAGTTTTCACAAGACTGTTTTCTTGAAGATTAAATGAATTTCACCGCAACTTAACTACAATAACACGTTTGCAATTTATTTTCAAATACAGAGAAAAGAACGTGTGATTTCTTTAGTAATATAGTAAAAAGGTGGTAGGCAAAAGATCAAAAGATTCTATTCCTGTAAGCTTTCTTCCACATTTAAGACAGAATGTTGCTACAACTTTTCCAAGAAATTGTGATAAGCACAGATGTAGAAATTGCTCTGTATTTGACACGATATTGCTAAAAAGCATTTGCTTGCTGCCCACTTCTTCCTTCACATTTTTTCAGTCAAATAAACATGACCTCTTCCTTGTCACTGGAAAAAAGTTGTATTATAATACATACCAAGTGATGATATATCTGCAAGAGCATATTATCATTTTTAATTAACTATGTAAAGAAAGAGGCAGGAAAAAGGTGTTACTTGAAGGTGAACAAGGGATGTAACCTTGTATTAGCCCTGCTCTACCTCAATTTTTCACTGGTGTCACTGATAATAATCCAACCCCAAACCCCAAAAAAAGAAAAAGTACATGTTGCTAGACAACCTCATGGAAAAATTCAAGAGCACATTCTTAATGTTTTTACTGTAAAGGATATATTTAACCCAAACAAAAGCAGAATGGCGCATAGGCAATCATGGGTAAACCTCTCAAAACCGAATGCCAAGGGAAGACACATTTCTAGAATACACGGAAGAGTGAAGACTGTATTACTTCCTTACAAACATGCAAAAACAACATTGCTTTAAAAAGCATAAAAAAACAAAGGTACACAGCAACAGAATTAATTCATATTTAAAACCCAAGTTTAGATTTGACAATTAAAACTTTTGCAAAAGGTTGCTCCTGACTTTTCTTTATTAAAATAGACGGGTAGGGGTAGGTTGGGAGGGCAGGGGTTGGGGTGGAATCAGGAAATCAGTTTTAAAAGCAACGCAGTCAGTATTTCCAAACTGTAACGCTGACATTTATAGCTGAGGAACAAGACGGTTAAACTGAATTCACCTTACCGCCCCAAGACTGGAAAAGTGAGGTAAACCCCGTTTAGAACTCCATGATAACAACATAAAGAGACTAGCAGAGGAAAATAATTGTCTGAAGGTTCATGTTTACTGCCCTCTAAATGCAAATTATGTTCAAGTAAGTTTTTCTCTCTTTGAAGTTTCTTCCATATGATAACACAATCAGCATACGTTGTTTCGTCATCTTTCAGGTGGAACAAATCAAAGCATTTATTTTCACCACTTTCAAATTTTCAAAAACCATACGAATATATGACATAGCTTGTGCTGCAACAGTTTAACCCTGCATCAGCTAACAAATTTCTTTAGGTTTAAGCCTACACACAGCATAGCCTGCTTGCTTTCTCTTTGTACTTTGCCAGATCTCTTCAATCTCACAAACTTCTGAACAGAGCTGTCATTATTAATTCTCAGCAAGAATCCTAAGCCTCTATGAATCATTGCAGTGACTGGCACCAAGTGTCGGCACTACTCTCACAATGCTTCAGAAATGGAGAGAAATCCTAAAGCAACTAAAAGCTTTTAGTTAAGCTACCACTGAGTCGGTTCTTGCACTGTAAGTTTTCATGCAACTTTATTAAATGAGAGAGCAAAGAAAAAGGGTACGTTAGGCTGGTATAACATTTCAGAAGCCAGAAATATTTCAGTATTCTGCTTCTGTAACATCAGGGTCTCAGCTCCACTCCACAGTCTCAGAGTAGAGCTATCACACAGGCTGGAGCTTTAATATTTCACACTTCATTAAAAGCTGATAAAATAGTGACAATTATGCCTCCCATAACTGTCCACAGGGCTAGTGTTAGGCCCTCAGAGTTTAATCATTGGACATTAGACATCAAAACTACTTACTTGGCTCTAAACAAGATTACAGAAAACACACTTACTTTTCCTTCTTCAAGAAACGCACTAGACAGTACCAAGAATTTATTTACTACACAACATTGCACATCTCCCCACCCTGTGTGAAAATTAAATTGTTGGATAATATTCTCCCCATAAAACAATTGATAATAATTATTTTTCCCCAAATAAGAAGTGAAAGTGACAACAGAAGACGGCATTGTTACAGTCTCTATAATGCTGCTTAACTCTGCATTGCGAAGCCACAGCTGTCCATACAACAGATTCCTACAATTAAGAGGGAGTACGCATTTCTCTGCATTGGGAAGGGGTTTTGTTGTCGTTGTTTGCTTTTTTTTTTCCCCTCTTCTCCTTTTAGAACTCATTTACTGTGATCATTATATTTTAGCATCCATACTACTTTAACAACACTATCATCTGGGACACTGGCAGCTCTGTGGTCTAATGGTAGATAAAACAAAATAAAGTATTTAAACTTCAACTGTCAGAGAAGGTCATTGTTCTATTGATAGTCAAAACCATAAAAATGCAAAGACTGAAACCAAACTGTGACTTCATATTTACTGTATTCTCTGTCTGGTGGAAGTAAAGTCAGAAACTTATTTTTCAGAATCTTTTGGAAACGTAGCCCATGTTAGTCCCCACGAACAAGTGGGGATTAACAAGTGCTTCAGCACTCTGAACTGTAACTTTCAGCTGTGTGTGAAGAAGATATAGCTGTGTTTTTAGAAATGGATAATTTAAAGCAGTATATATACTAACATGTATTTCATAATGTAATTTTTAAAAGTTATGAATTAGTTTAAAAGTTGCAATAAGACATCCTTTTCTTATCTTCCACTCACTATCGCACTGCCTGCCCTTGCTGATCATGTGAACTGGTAGTCAATATAATTTACTTTGTGGCATCAAGGCAAGCTAATTTTGAAATTATCATGGGCCTCCAGAGCTTACCAGAGAATTCTGAAGCTGCTTGCTGTGAGACATAGCCACATGCAGAGGCTCATGCTGGTTTTAGAGAATAAATCATCTTCAAGAGAGGCATGCCATCACAACAGCAAAACCTCATTTTTTGTTGAATTAGTATTCTCATTAAAATATCATTTTCTTTATTATCCTTACATGTTCTTTCCTAGACTCATTGTTCCACTATTAAAACATACTATAATTTTTTAGTAAACAAAATTTCTAGATAAATGTTAATCACTGTCTACTCCTTTCCTTAGAAATGGCAGTTCTTTCAGTCCGAAAAAAGGTAATCTCAGAACAGATACAAATAATGACAGATGAATGTAGGTATCTAGATGTGACACTAAAGTGTAACTATATTCTTACCTATGCACACATTTCAAAATGTTTCCCATCTTCAAAAGGTGTAAGATACTGACCCTAGCAACCAACCTAATTTGGTTCAGTTATTGACAGAATAGCAACACAATCGGGGACTGCTAAGTTTTTCAGGGTTTCTGTGCATGAGGTTTTTTTTGTTTTGTTAAAACACAAATGCAAACAAGTTTTCAGATATCTCAATGTTATTTATTTTTCTTCTTGTTACCCACAAGATGCATCTTCCAGTTCCACAGTGTTTCTGTAAAGCATTCAGTTGTAATTATTACTAATACTTAAGACCCGTTGAAGAGAATTCCCACCAAATGGCAAACGTAAGACAATTGTGATGAAATTTATCACAGTAAAAACAAGCAACAAGTCTCCCATTCATCTCTTACGCACCTAAACTGACATATATTTAGTTGGTCTTGACACAAAGAAAAATTCCAGCATACTCATTTAAAATTGCATAGTCTAGACCAATGAGAACAGAATCTAAAGATTTGTCTAAAGCAGGATGTTCCGGTTTAGAACAAGTTTCAAAATAACAATAAAGGAAGTGACAAAATTATTTTTATTTTCCCAGCTCCCTTAATACGAACCATTAGTTTCAACGCTAGGTAACTTGTTGTTATAGCTTCCACTGATTACACTAGTTGCTTCTTTGATGGACTTGCAATAATTCATCCTATCTTTTATTGAGAGAAATCAAATCCAAATCCAAAATGTCCATTTGCCCGTACTTACTTATGCACTTAAAAAAAATAGCAGCACTCTTGGAAGCTGGGAGAAGATACATCTTTAGAAAAGGATGTTAAAAATACATCTCCCTACCTGTTTCTCACTCAGAGCTGTGATTTTGGCTTGAAGTTCATGAAGCTGTTTCTTCAAATCAGCATTCTGATTAGAAAGAAAAAATATCTGTGAGAAAGATATTCCATTTGTTAACACAGAGTAGTAGCAGGAAGGTAGTTTTTTTTTTTTTTTTCATAGTATACTACAGATACAGCACCTCTGGATGTACAGCCAATAAAATTCAAGAGGCTCAACAAAGCCTTACTTAAGTCACTGAATGCAAAAACTCTCAGAGTACATTTCTAGCACTCTAAGAGAGACAGCTCAGTTTGGAATTCAGATTTCATTAAAACATCCATTAGTGCTCACCACAATATAAAATACATTCATACATTCTATCAAGTTTACAAATTAAACAAGAAATGTTTGTTAATATATAATACAATAGTATCATATTGTATGCAATAGTATGTCACCTAAAACATGCTCACCTATGCTATTTACACAAAGACATTATCATACATTTGACTGTGTTGAGCATCAGCAACCATATCTATTAAATCTTAACTGCCACACATGCCAAATGAAGGTTAACATATCTAAGTCTTCATTTCCATATATTTTTATGCCTTAGACTATATTTAAGAGAATTACATCTGCCTTAGCACATCACTCATATCAGCACTTTGCTTACAATAGCACTTTAAGATTTGAAAGCAATAAACAGCACTATAAAGAAGCAGTCAGAAAACAGTTTTTACCAGGACTATTTCTTTTCTACTAAAATAAAATTTAAAAAAGATTTGCACTTTGTTGAAAGCCTGTGAAGCTCTGAAGATATGTGACAGGGAGCAAACTTCGACGCATTTCCCCCCCCCCCTCATTTATGTTGTAAATTCTTTACGCTAGATTATGCAGGTTTGCTGTGCTACACAGAAATATTAAAACATGAGACTAATATTGTTATAAAAACTTCATGCTCAAGACAGCTTCTCCATTTTTATATTCATCCACAATTTTGAAACGCATAACAATCTCAACCCAGTTATCTATAGATAGTTCTCTCCAATATAAACACAATCCTAGCAAAAACAGATATTGACCAGTCATCCTCCCTTCCTCTAGATTCTAGTTAATGCATTTTTTATCCCAGATTATTAACAGCTTGGAAGCAAGGACCAGATTTACTCTTCCTGGCTCCATGAACTGCATGGCGGTTTGCAGCCCTGGCCTGTCTTTCAATGGACACGAACAGAAAGCAAACTACTCTGCAGGCTAATCATTAGCAGTCTTGCCCAGCAAGTAAGAGCAGCAGACCTTACCCAAATCCCATCGGAATAAGGAAGTTCTAGCAAGTAGATTTTCCAATACTATCCTACTCCTCCCTCAACCCTCCTTGTCAGGGGGCTACCGATACTTGACAGTTACAAAAAGCTGTCCATTGAGATCAGAAAATCTGTACGCAGAAAATTACAGGGCATTCAGTACTGTATGGGGATAGAGGCACTTAATAGCATGCCCAAAGTGAGCTGCCTTTATCCCTGCACTCAACGTTTCAGACTGGTTAGACTAACTCCACGTAACTCCCCAGTCAGCAAACTGGAGTGCTTAATTGCTGTGCAAGATAAACCAAGGCTCTTTACATTATCACTGGGAAAGAGGTGACTTCTGCCATCTACACAAGGAGCCTAGTTATCCAGCTTCAGTAGCTCTGAAACACTACAAGGCCAGGCATCCACTCTTTAGACATTACAGTGCTGAAGTTGTATTCAGGTGGCCTATCTTAGATATCCAGTCTTAAGCTATGTTCTTCATTTGGACAAAAATTCTGGGAAGGAGGATCCTAGCTCTTCTTGTATAACTCAGACAAGAAAAAAGCAAATTCTAGAAATGGCAGATTTTGTAAAGAGAGACTTCCAGTAGAACCAGAAACTCACTTAATACTTGAATTGTACCATAGCCTGCAAGGGTCCCTTGATTCAAACTACTAAGAATGAGACAAAATATTCCAAAAAAGGTTGGTGAGTTTTTTTCACTTGGTTGGTTGGTTGTTTTTTTCTGGGGGGCACTTTGTTTGTTCTGTTTTAAAAGAACAATCCCGTCATTGTTTAAAGACTTGTTCATAACAACTTTCTTCTAAAAACTGTGTTAACATGGAAGAACACGATGATGAAATATCTAAAATTCCCAAGCTTCATACACTGTTATTCCCTATATTTTTAAGGGTAAATAATACAATACAAAGAGAAATAGTTACCTGCGGATCTTGCTTCATTTGGGCAACCAGTTTCTAGAAAGAAAGAGATGCAATGACAAAGTTTGCATTAAGGATCACATTGAACAGCTTAAAATTCAACATTTTTGGAGAACCTTTAAAAAATACACATTCCATAGCACTCAATAGCTAGGCCTAACCCATATAGAATCCAATATATAATTTCCAAACCTATTCTTATTAATATAGTAAAACTATCACACTAAGCCACCACTTTTGTTCCTTCTCCTGAACAGTTCTTAAACAAGTGATGCCTTTTTAGAACAATTTAAACCAGCTGGGTAAGCTAATCTAACAGCCATGCCTTCTCTAGAACTGCAGCCTTCTTCGCTCGCAGTCACAAGAAACACAAATCGCAGAGAATCACTGCAAATACAAAAGCTGTTTGTGCACTCAAGCACAGAATGTTTCAAGTACTAAGGGACTGCCTGCGTGTTGGCTTGGCTGGTACCACATGGAAGACCCGTGTTCAGAAGTATCTTTGCCACTTTCCTCCTCAGTCAGAGATTGAGATCATTGCAGAAGAGATGCTCTCCACATCCAAGGGAAAGCAGACAGATGGTTACCATTCACTATTCTTCCTCCTTCACTTCCTTCAGGCAGCTGCAGAAGGATGCTGTCTATTGATAAGCAGGGAAGTTATCAGGCTGTCACTAAAGAAAACTAGAGCCCAGAATGAAGAGGCAAAGAACCACCACCAACCCCTGCCCCCCCATCCCCCCGCCCAATTTCTTTTCTGGTTACAGCCTTGTTTCATCACATTACATCGGTCTTTGCATGTGAGGAAGGAGCATGGCAAGTTCTGTACTTTCTTCTCCATTCACTCACCAAAGTCTGGAAAAGGAGTGAGGAACAGAAAGACGGAGCAAACAAGAAAAATGTTTCATTCCACCTGCATTGATAGTGCTCAGAGAATTCAGACTTTGTCAATGAATTATTTTTAAAAGCATATTTCATTTCACATCCTAGAAGTGGTATTAATCAGAAAAAGCATAACACAAGAATAAGTCTGGGTCAGACCACAGGTTTACCTGCTCTAACATCTTTCCAGTACTAGCCAATAGCAAACAGCCATCAGTAGGAGCACTGCACAGCTGTAGAGTGTTATCTCCCATCTTTCAGAAGTTTAGATCTTGGATGTCTTCAGTCAAAGATGGTATCTTAGGCTCAATAGCTAGTAACAAAATTTTCTTCCATTAATCTGCCTTAATTACTTTTTGAACTCAAGAAAACATTCCAAATTCTGTAACAGTATGTTCCAAAGTTAAACTATAGTACTCTTAGGTAAAAGGGCCTCCTTTTTCTTTTGAATCTGCCTCCTATTAATGTATTGTTGAGGGGCAAATGAAATCAGGGAAAGCCATTCTTGACTGTTTCTCTATTCATCTTCTTCATACCACCTTTTTTCCACACATCTCATATTCCTCATAGGTCAGCTCTTTTTCAGATTCAAAGTCTCCTCATGCACAAATCATCCCATTGCTTTGTTCGTTCTTATCACTCTTCCCTGTACTTCTCTAGTTCTTCTCCATCATTTGGAGACGAAGGGATTAAAACTGCATGCAACATTCAAGTACTCTGTATCGAAAGAACTGCTTACACAGTGCTAGTAGCTAATTCAGTCGGCTCTTACAGATGTAAAATGGACAGTTTTTCCAAGGTGCATCACTTGACATTTATCTACACTGAATATTATTGTTTCATCATTCAGTGTAATGGGGAGTTAGGTGCTACGTTAGTCTTGTGCTTACATGCTTAGCTCACTTTTCCTCAGTGCCTTCTGTCACATCAGAGTTTGACAAACAACACATCTGTTAGTCTTTACAGAGTTCTTGTAGAGACTCAATCACAAGAAAATACACTCAGTGGCTGAAAACTGTTCATAACGTATTGCTAAATTTATGGATCATGTAATATGGCATCATCCAATCATAAGAAAAAATGTTTGCTAAAGTTATCTTAAAATGCTCTGATCTTTTTGCAAAGAAATGAGAAGGGAAAGGATGCTTTAGGTTCTTTCCACCCGTCAGCTCGAAGAGTCATCCATGAAGCCCAACCCTCCTGTGAGAATAGCTAAATATAGCTCCTCTAACACCTCTTGTGATCAAAACTATGAAGAGCAGACTGTTTCAAAATAACTTTAATTAAGTCAACACAGTAGCAGAATGAATTACTTAGAGTTGATGCATCTCTTCTCAGGACAAGCAATATAGCTTGGCCATGGAAGGTATTTTAATATTTAAATTGTACTCTGATATAGCAAGTGACCAGGTCAGACTTCACTTACAGAGGATTCTTCAATCATCATTGAAATGGAACAAAAAAGCATCTTCTCCTAAACAACTAAACACCTTTTTTCGGTCCTTATTGGTGGTTTAAGATACACTCTGCCACAGGCAGCATCAAAGCTTCAAACATAGTTCTGAAGGTGAACTGGAATAGGCAGGAAATAAGGAGCTATTCTACAAACAAAAATGCAATCATACTGGGCATCACTTTCAACAGCTATGTAAGCAGTCATGACAAGTGACATGCTGCATCAGGAAGCTAGGAGGCTTTGCTCACACAGTGAAGAGCTGAACTCCATCACAGACACCTGTCCACCATGTACAAGTGGAGGACAAAATATGATTGTATGAGTCTTGGCAATTTTTTTTGTTTGTTTAAAAAAAAAAAAAAGTCCTTGGAAAAAAAAAATTAGGTACAAGATGACAAGTGAGACAATTGTCCAGAAATCCTGGAGCACTGCCAAAAGAAATGATATATTGTATTTCTAAATTAAAGAATTGAAATGTATATAGTACAGCTCAAACGTTTCATTTAAAGATTTTTGTGTGTGTGTGTGCCAAAAAACAGTTTACATTTCTGTTGGTGGCCATTTGAGCAGCACAGCAGCAACCTCTTGTACACAGTTCAAGAAAAGTTTACCGAAGCACCCAACACGTTGCTGTAAGTGCTATTTTCCATTGTAAATACTTAGACTTGTTCTTAACCTAAGTAATTGGAATATATACCTTCTTGAAGAAGAAAACAAACTTCTGATATAATGGCTTGTCTAGGTTCATCCACTAAAACCAAATTTAAAGTTAAATGAAGACCTAACTTTTGATTAGGGCTGGGCAGAACAAAGGCAAGTAGGACCAAAAAAAGCTTTAGGTTGTTAAAAAAGTCGTCTTCAACATTTTCCAGTCTTCATCCCTTTTCTTCATCATCATTATGAACAGATGTGAAAGCTTATTAAAAATTCATGGTCTCAAAATTTTTGGTTAGTTTAGGAGTAAATAGAAATAAAGATAACACACAAGAGGTAAATGCTGTTATACAAACAAGTATGACTAGCATTCAGATCACCACACAGCAGATAACATTTGGAAAAGAGTACTTACTGGCCTAAAACGTTTTAATGCCTGCAGCAATGCCATGGGTAGTTTCTGAATTTTGTTACCCACATAACAAAGCTTCCTTGAAGTTTTGAAGGCATGTGCCTTGGAGTTTGAGGAGAGCAAAACACTTGTCTGTAGTTCTGGAAATTCATCTATAGCTTTTTAACATTTTTCTCCCTAGCTGAAACTTGCATCTTTATTAAAGCAGACATAACTTCATTTTACTAATCCACCCACTCAAGTTCTTGCACTATGCTCATCATTGCAACAACTACTGAACAAGTCATCTGATCACTTGTCTAAACAAGTGTTCTAGGTAACTTGGAAACATTTTCCAAAATTTGCAAAACTGATCAGCATAACTCATCATAAATTTCTTTTATCCGTTGTGTAACAGTTGTCAGTTTCAGGTGTCCTAAAGAAATACCTGAGAAATACTTGGAGAATTGTCTTCAGAAAAGGCTTCACTGGCAAATTTAACATTTTTAGATGGCAGCTACTCTGTTTATGGCTATAACAATTTTGTTTCAAGACTTGTTTGAATTGTTTAATATGCACATGTCCTCTTACCTTTGCTTGGAAGTTCCTCCACCATATTTTTCTCATTCCAACTTAATACCAAAGTTGGCTTTAGAACATCAGAAAAACCTTCCAGACAGAAGTTACTGAACACAGAGTTTTCAGAATGTTTTTTATCACTTCTACAAAACATCCAAAAAAATCCCCACCCACAGCCTGATATGTAGATTTTTTCACATTTGCTAAAAACAACAGGTGGTGGGGTCAAAACACAGAGAGTATGAAATTCAAAAGCAATTGCAAGCTTATAAGACAATTACTTCTATAGTTGTAATGGTATTACCTAATACCACCATTAGTTGTAACAGTATTAGTAATACTAATGTTGCTATTAATTAAAAATATAAAGCAAGAAAGAATACAAAATTACCTGGTGAACCTGAATTTCCACTTTCAGAGCCTCCTGTAGAGTCTGCAGCTCCATTCTCTACCTTCTCCACTTTCTCTAGATGTGTCTTTGCTGATTCCAGTGCCTTTAGTTTCTGGTTTCCTCTCCACACCAGTGCTATAGAAAAATAAATGTTTTGCTTTAGTTAGTGAAAGACAGATGTCAATTTGAAAAAAGAAAGAAAAAAAGTATATACAGAATTCAGTGAACTATATTCAGCTGCAGCTTTCTAGCCTAAACACAAGTGATCTTTCGAACAAGACTTAAGGGCTGTACAGAATGCCTTCCTTGGGAGTTTAGCCAAATTTGTTCTCACATATCCCAAAGTTGACATACTTGTCCTTCATCTTAGCTTGCAGGCAGCTATTTCCTATCAATATTCCACTGTAGCTGCATATTAAACTTGAAAACTTAACTACCGGGAATGTTTTAAAAAAATCTGTGTAGATGAGAAAATATTCTGGAGACTAAAATTCTGCAACTCAAACAGCAATAAATTGTTAAACAGAATGTATTGTATTAACATACTTCCATGATACTTTAGAGGTGATCTTAGATGGGATGGCCTGCATGTTATTTGACAGAGCAACATTAATATATTAATAAGGCAATGCCTAAAGTTTGTGCTGAGTTAGTCATTTTGTATTTTGAAGGAACAGAAGATAGATATAAAGTACAAGACATTAAAAAACATTAACTTTAAAATCCTCTGCTGTTGCTATGTAGAATTCAGTAAGTATGAGTTTACCGTCTTCACTTGTACTTCAAACAAATTAATCCCCCTAACCTCTGACTTAGAAAAGCAGCAGCATCCAAATTTCTAAAAGCCTTGAAAGATGGACAAGCGATTTTTGTTCAGAAATATGTTAAAAGTATCAGATTCTGAAACAGGATTAAGATTCCTTTCTGTATCCTATATGCTCAAAACACAATGGAACTTGTGTAAAAATTGGATGAAAAAATTATACAAATATCTATATAGAGATGTATATAAATACACAAGCATCAAATGAATCAGAAAACATTACATAGCAATCTTTCCATCCAGACATCACATGTGAAAGAATTGTTGGAGTGTTAAAGTAATTCCAAATTTTTATCTTTTGACAACTGCTCACAATTACTGCACAGGTATTGTCAGCTCAGAGGCCTTCATTAATGGGACTTCATTGTTTTCAAAAGGCTACTGACAGATTAGATTAGGCATGTAGATTTTAAAAAGAGAATAACTCCCTTAAGTTAGGGAATTTTATTTTAATATTGTTCAAATACACAGTATACTGAAGTGCTGGACGAGTCTGAATTCCTGCAAATAAAAAGTTGGGGTTTTTGGTTGGTTGGTTCGTTCTTCAATTAGCCTTGTTTCTCTCTCCAAACAGCATCACGTTACAAAAAGAGACTATCAAGTTTTTTTTTTTTTTTTAACCATTATATTTAAATTCATTCTTTTTCAGTGCTGTCTGCTGTTAGCTTAAAGTTACTTATTTAAATAACAAAGGCCCGATCAGACTTTCTAGTCAACACAGGGAACGACCTTCTACAAGGGTCTCTCCCACATGTGACACAGAAGAGCTGGAACAGCTGCCTCTGCAGCACTACTCTCCATAAAATCATAATTTGTATCAAGGGATACATGGAAATTACATATAGTTCCCTGTTCTATTGCCACTAACCTTAATGAGAAAACAGAACCCTGGATTATTACTTCCACTCACAGACAAGAACAACTATAGCGTGCATTAAGTCCCTATCACTGCAGTTTCAAAAGAAACCATGCTTCAGGAAACCACGTGGGACAGTGACTAATGAAAACTGGATCCCACTGCAGACGCAAAAAGTCTTTCATAAGCCCTGGAAATTCCATTTTGAGGTAAAGATACAGGCAGGCACGAACAACGTTCTTCTCACAGTGCATCTTCCATGAGTGAGACGGCACTCACGATGAGCAGCAAGTATCACCCTATAGCAGCGGGCTAACTTTAAAGAGCAAAACAGACGGAAAAAAGTCGTCTCAACCGAGAATGTAAGAGATGTACGGCATTTTAATACACGACTGTAAAGCCTAGTACTAGCTTACGTGAAAAATGATGTGGCACTTCTGGGGAGTAAAATAAATAAATAAATAAATAAATAAAAAGGATACCACAAAAAGACCAAGCAAATACCATTAATACAAAACTTAATTTGACAGGTAGAAATTATAACATTAATGGTTCATAAAAAATAATCCAACGTCATTTTGTAGACGCCTTGAGCAGCTGGAAAGATTTTTCACATGTAATTTTTAAAAGTTTAAGAAAAAAGTGACAGTGCTCTGCAGAAGCAAGTGGCTGTTCAGCTTAGCCATGTTTACACAGTTGTAGACAGGAACAAAGGTAATTTGCTGCTGTATTGGGGAACAAGCAAGCCAGAAAAACAAAACAATTCTAGTAATACACCCATCATCCACTAGCCTCCATCACAAAATATTTGGTACAATTTCAGATTTTTCTTTTATTGTAATTTTAAAATTAACAGATTTTTAAGACTCCTTAACCAGAAATATATTTTTTTAAATATATATAAATTGGAAATAGGTGTCATACTACAAAAAATCCCGTAGAATTAATTTCAATACATAAGATTGAAGCCTCCAAGAAAAGCTAAGAGAAAATAACAGACACTTGACCTATATATATATATATTTTTTTTTTTTAAATAAAGTTTTTCCAACTCTTCACTCTCTTCCTACTTCCCCACCTCCAGCATTCCCATTACAGCCTCAGAGCAACTTGCTCTGCAGTATCCTCTACTTCCAGTTACCTTCTGCTGGCAAAGTTACACTGATGGACACGTTAAACACAGGAAAGTACCTCCTCTCTTCAAAAGCTAAGTGGCTCGTGTAAGGAATAGAAACTAACACTGATCCATCCGCAAAGGCCACACAGTGAAGAGCGATCTTTTGCCATCGCCTTCTCTCTAGCTGCTGTACTTGTCACTAGCAGCACCACTGTTCTTCATAAAATTGCCAGTATTGGCAATTACTGGAACTGTGTTAAGTCACAAACAAGATACCATATATTTGGCATGGCAGCCAAGCTGAGGCACACATCACCATCACTTTAAAGATGAGGAAACAGGAAAAGGTCAATGAAGAATTTATTAGGAGGTTCTGAAGTGTCCTGAGCATCCAAATCATTACCGGAGGGGGGCTGGAGAACACATTAAATAAGGTGATCGTTTTAAAATTTGGTCAAGTTGCCAATTTCTAAAAATAAAATATACACAGTTGTTATTCAGCTGAAGCACTCTAGAACACACGCTTCTAGCTTCCCTCCCCAAGCAGGAATAACTATCAAGTTATCCTGTCTGAAATCCCCCTGAAGTACCTAAAACATTTAGCCAATGTTAATTAAAAAAGTGATCATTCTTTACATCCAACAAATCCTAGATTGCTTTTTTCTGTTTTACATAGAATATTGTCTAGAAATACTTATGAGGGCAGCTGGTTAAATACTGCTTGCATTTCCTTCAAAAGCAGGTACAGAACTACCTAAACAAGCGGTCACACGTTTTTAAAGTGCAAAAATCCTAAATATCCTTGAGTTCTTTCAGACTCAACTTCCAGGGGAGATTTAACAGCTCAAGACCAGTGGCATTATAAACTGCCTACAATATCACATCCTAGGATGTATAAAATTATCCCTGGATTAATCATAAAATATATTGCATTTGCCACTTTACTCTTATGACAGCAGAATTATTATTTTAATTAAAAACCTTTTAGATGATTGAAATTGCATGGACGGGTTGGTCTGCAAACATTCTTCATCCCGCTAGTTTTTAAAAGGAAAACATGCAAATGCTTTGTTCGATGCTAGAAACTGTGACTTTCACAGGGAAAGCAGAGGATTGTGGAGTACTTGCATCTCTTGCACATACAGACATACTTCCAAGCCGCAACCAGGAAGAACACTGACAGCAAGACGTAAATTTGCCATTCCTTGGATTAATTTCAACTTTTGGAGGCAGCAGTCCTCCATTCAATTTCTTGCTGGCACAAATTTGTCATAAATAATCCCTTATTTCTGATATGATCGCTTCGAGACTTAAGATTTCCTACTCAGATAAAGTACCGCAGTTCGCCTCAGTTAAAGCACATGCATGTTACGTGTTTATAGAAACATTGAGAGTGAATGAAACCTTAAACTCTACAAGAGTCATGTAAGTGCATTAGTACTTCTCTATTATTATCCCAATTAAAAAAAAAAAATACAATCCACTTCAGAAACTCTAAAATATCACAAAGCTATTTAAGCTATGGCTATTTTGGAAAGTACACTAGAAAACAGCTTATATAACTTATATACACACACGAACGCACCCACATAAATATAAAACAAAGGTAGGACACACACAAAAGCCATGAATTCCTTCTGTGTATGGATGGACCCCAAATAACTTAGAATTTTAGACACAAGTCCTTCTGCACCCAGAATCCCTTCAGATAATTTTTTCACATTGTACAGAAGGAAATTAACATTATT
Source organism: Anseranas semipalmata (assembly GCA_013399115.1). Taxonomy (NCBI): domain Eukaryota; kingdom Metazoa; phylum Chordata; class Aves; order Anseriformes; family Anseranatidae; genus Anseranas; species Anseranas semipalmata. The sequence goes on from VXAA01004497.1 coordinate 490,967, forward strand.
ATTTTTGAATAGATGAAGTTAAATGTCTACTGTACTTACAGACCCTCAGGCCCAAATCTCAACTGTACAGTGAATTTATTTATAGGACTGGGGCTTCCATCAGTAACATTTACTTTTTAAGATTTAATTTCTGAATATAAGAACAGATAGAATTTCAGTTTCAGTAAACATCAAATTTTTCCAGGAATGCATGCCAGCTCTTTGTATCGTTTATTCTTAGGTACACCACCCTAGCTCAGGGAAGGACTACTTACCAGATCTGAGGAGGTTATTCCCTTCAGCTCTCTACCCCCTCCTACAAAAGAGGAAAAAAAAATAATGACAAACTGCTTAACTACAGGTTGAAACAGAAAAAGAAAATTCAAAGATTTGGAAAGTTTGGGGTCTTTTTGTTGATGTAGAAGCTAGCTATAAAATACCACTTTGAAAGAAGATCTGTTTGACGTGGCAGGGAAAGCCAAGGAGACCTACAATTCTAATATGGATTAAAATACGAATTATTACTGTCACCAGGGAAATAAGAGATTACAGGTACAAGCTTTCCTAGCTCTGCGCAAGGCCTGTGTCCCCCTCCCCTGGGGGAAATACCTCTTCTCCATCACTTTATTAAGATCCAAGTCCCAAGCCCTGTCAGTTGTCACAACTCGGTGCGATCAGGTTACCCCCCCAGATGCTTGTCCCCTCCCCTGCGGGAGGTTACAGCAGCACAACAGAGATGGCAAAGCAGGCGCCGTGTCAGCACGGCCACCAGAGCTCAAATCCCAGAGTACTAATGTAAACCGAAATCAATGGCAGTTTAAGCTAATATGCTAGGTCATGAACTATGGAGGCTGAGAAGATACGCGGCCCGTGTCATGGGGGGGAGAACACTTAGCAGCACAGAAAGGTGGTACTTCTTAAATCAGCCTCATATGAATCATAGAAACTTGTGAGTCAGAGTCCTAAAAAGATAGCTGAAATACAAATGATACCTCATTTGCTCAATTACTTCGCCTGATGCTAAAAAAATCTCCCAAACACTCCAATTTTCTAGTAAAATACTAGAATATTAGTCTATTTTAAGCTTCGATTCCACAGCCAACAAGATCTTGGCAAAAATGCTTCTATCCACACCCAAGTCAGCACAGAGCTGAAGCTTGAGCCCCAGCCCTACAACCACGTGCAGCCCTAGAAAGCCACGGAGCCGTCTCTCGCCCCACGGAGGCCAGGGCCAGCCGGTACTGTGCTCTCCTGCTCTCAAGGTGTATTGTGCATTTTGAATAGCAAAATGTTACAGAAGATAAGTTGCTGAATTCGTTTTAGAGCAGTTTCAGCTCAGTATAACAACTTCCAACCGCTAACACTGTAGGATGTGAACTGGGGAGGATGGCTTGTTTTGAACCTATATTCAAATTAAGTGCATTTGCTCTGGATGCTACAGAATTTGAAACACCCTCGTTGCTGATAGCTCCTGAAGAGACAGCCTTAATTCTCAAACTCTAGTTGTTCTCCAGCTTAAAACATCCGGGGCTGCCGAGGACAAAGTTAGGGACACCAGGAGTCTAAGCATGACTCTCCAAGTGATGTGCCGTGTTGCCTTGGAGAAGTCACTTAAAGAGGACCTAGACAGGGAACAGAAATACATCTGCATCCTCTTCTGTATATGATTTACCACAGGTTTTCTTCCTGAGTGTTGAGAGCAGGTTAATGTTTGAAAGTCAAACCTCTGACAACACAAAACGCTCTAATTCTGCCCTCATGCAAGTATAGTATTTTTCCTGGCATCTCTGCCCCATTTAGCAGAGAGGATAAGCTTAAAGAATAAAGCATCTGTTGAGTAATTTCTTTTCATTCTGGGTTTTCAGTTTGCATGCTTTTTTTTTTTTTATTCAACATTTAAGCTCTACAGCAAATAAAGAATTGGTTTCCTCATAAGCAACGCACTAATGAGAGCTGTAGAAAAACTTATGCCTGATACAGGCAAGTTTTCTTAAATAGGGAATTGAGACAGAGAAATGAAGAGCTTGGAGTTACCAGACTGGGATGTTTGCATCTTGAATGGACTTACATTTGCCGTTGCTCTTAATATTTTTATCGCGTTTTATGCATTAGCCCTTACAACAACCTGTCAAGTGGCCAAGGCTCTCCCACTTTCTGTGCAGAGGACGAGCTCGCCTAGAAGATTCTAATTTTTGCTCTGTGTTTCTTCGTACTACAGAATCGTGAAAAGGATCAGAAGGTACGTATACAGCACTTCTCTTAATCCAGACTTGTCCAAAAGATTCGTAGCTATGGTCCTCACGAAAGGGGAATGGCAGATGCTTGCTGCTCAGGCCATTGTAATAGTCCTGTAAAGGGCAGAAGGCTGACTCCTGCATTTCCCACCCCTGGTAAGAGAAAGTGTCAGTGGAGCCTGCTAATTAAGACGTGCGCTGTATTCACAGGATATAATCACCTCTATATTCAGGTACCTTTTTGATAACCTGCATAATCAGTGAATAAATAGAGACATTGAGACTCCTCAGATTTGAAGTGGGATGTCACCTCTTTTGGTTTAGATATTAGATCATAAATAGCATAAAGATCTCTCCCTCTGCATGGTAGTTGAACTTCTGTAGCTCCTAAAGAGAGACACAACTCTACCTACCATGCCAGTTTAAAATTTCTTTTCCTTAAAAGGAGGAACAAGAAAGAAAAAAGACATAAATTGATTAAACCCCCCCAAGATTTCTCACATTCACTCATCTGATACAAGCAATCTTCAAAAAACAAAGTTTAGTAATTTTTAAGGCAGCAGAATTTTTAAGGATCAGAATACTGAAAAAGCCATAGTAGCACTTTTGTCTAGTTAAAAGTGATAGCAAGTAGAGATGGAAATATGGTCAAGACCAACATTCTCTGTAGGGCACAGCTTCCTCTAACAATAGTAAGCACTGAGCATAACCTTTAATTCCGTACTAAGAAATAGCGGGTGCATATATCCTTAAGTTTGCTGCATGGCTCAGGAAGGCCTTAACTCAATATTGCTGATGGCCACGGTGTGAACAGATTCAAGCCCCAAGAAGGCAGAGCTTCTAGGGCTAAAGGACTTTCACGTGGCAATAGAGAACCTGAAGTCAGGATGCCCCTCCTGTTGCCAAAACAGACACAGATTAAGTAGCAATATCAGAGGTGTCAAGTGTTGCTTGCACAAACATTCTTACTAGCAGCCACTGCTGAGAAATGAAGGAACTGTCAGTCCCCTTGCTTATACTGACAGCTTATTTCAAGAACAGAATTTAACTGTACTTCATAAAGCCATAATGAATTAGTGGAGCATGACAATTCAAAATCCCAAATTGAAAACTTGCCAGAGAACAGTTTACAAGCAACTAAATCTGTAGCTTTGCTTCTCAACAAGTCTCTGTATTCACGGCTACTGGAAGGCAACCCAGAATAGTATTAATGGAAGAGGTACCAGATAGAATCTGCTTCTATAGATGAAATCACATTACGTCTCGTTCGCAGCAACAGGACGTACACAAACTCACATCACCTCTTACTCTCACTAAAAAACACACCAGACAGTTAAAATTAAACAGCTCACAATCACTCATATTAATAAGTATTTTTTTAAAAACTGTTACTTTAATTAACTTGCATCTAATTGGTTTGAATCTTAATAAAAAGCAGCAAGCCACATTTTTAAAACAGGTCAACTGGATTTTCAAGACTTGATTGCATATGGCCCTCAGCAACCTGATCTGAGGCTGGCCCTGCTCTGAGCAACGGGGTCGAACCAGATGACCTCAGAGGTCCCTTCCAACCTGAACTATTCCCCAAGTCTGTAGCCTAATATACAAACATCTACTAGCTTTTCAGCTCCTTTTCTTACACAATAGTTCTGGTTTGGTTTTGTGGTTTTTTGTTGTTGTTGTTTTTACACTCTGGTGTGATTTCCAGAAAAAGCCTCACTTGTATCCAAACAAAGAAACTTACTTTATACATACACACACTTGAAGTAATAAAATAAAGGCTCTTAACCTTTTCAATGTTTCTAGACAACATCTCTAAGGGAAAAATACACCACTATTACCAAAACAATCGTATTCTGCAGATCAACTTTAAACTCTTTGAAGCTTGTAAATAAGGAGAAAAGTTAAAACACAAAACTCCTGCGTCTAAGGCTTGGTAGCCCCCGAGGGCATCAGAAGAACTACACGTGGTCAAACATCTTGTCGTACAGCATCTGAAGATTTAAGACTGCCTAAATGCTAAGTGTCTGTATGGTAAAATGTTTGGTTACATCAGTCGGGTTCTTACTGGCACCTTAAAGTCGTACAATAAAGTTTACGCTACCACAACCGGAGACTCATTTGGAAAGCAAAATGTGAGAAATGTACAGTCATGTCTGGCCATTTCTGGTTAGCATTTTCCCTAACTCTGAAAGCTAGTACAGGTTACTGTTACACCATGTAACTTTAATCGGGAACTTTATATACACATATTGCACTATAATATTTAATTATGGAATTTTTTCTTTTGCCAATAGGACCTCCAACTTGTTCGCTGCACAGGATGATGAACTCAGATGAAGAGGCCTAATTGTTGCACAGAGGAAATTGTAAGCCTGGCATTCTCTCACAATTCAGAGCACTGCTTTAAGTGGTTAAAGCATAATTTAAGGTTAAGGTTAAGCATAATTTAAAAAACTATTTTTTTCCCCCAAAATACACTGCACGTGCAGAATGGATTGTCTTCTCTGAACCTCTGTGTTTAGATGTGAACTCCTCAAAGCAACAGCTTTCCTTCTTATATTTGAAAGGCGTCCTGTATAGAGAGATCACTATCAGTATCTTCTAGGAGAAGAAATCATAAGAGTTTCTTTACTGTGATTTTTCAAGTCAAAAATGGAAAAAAAAAAAATCTCAACAGGAGAGCATTTCTACAGCCTCCAAAAGAGAGCGGCCAAGCACAGCGCAGAGAGGGCTATTCTAAATCACATTTCTGCAACGCTCACATTTCGCTGCTGCCGTTCCGCGACCAACGCGAAGCCTGCCGCCTGGCAGGGCGAGCAACCCGCTGTCGCTGCCGGCGGGGCTGGGAGAGCTCCCGGTCAGCCCCAGGAAGACGCGCTGGGCGGGCGGTAAGGCACCAAGATAACCAGCAGTGCGCCGAGGCGTAGCGGCCATGCCTTCAGTCTGTTCATCTGCACAGCTCCATCTATCTGCTCTCTCTCCTCCTAGCTCCACTGGTAGGTAATTCCCACCAAAATGGGCGAGCAGCTTTGATTTTCTACTGATGCATACAGACATGAACCCACAGCGTTCAGCCTGCAAGCTCCAATCCTGCCTCGGAGCTCGTTCTGCCCCGCTCCTTAGCCACGGAACAGACGCAACTTGGAGCTGAAGACACTAAAAGCCGATCTAATACAACTAGAGCTCCGAGAGGCGTTGGTGACTCCTCGTGAATTCAGGCTTTCCTGGCAGCTAGGGGTGGGGTGGGCGATGAAGCCACCCACGGTAGGAAAGTGATCAGCCACGTTTGGCCTGCTGGAAAATTAGCACGAGGATGTTTTTAAAAACATCAGGCCTGTCTCTCGCACCTGAGCAGATTTGTAAGGTACGTGGCTTTGCATGTTTTACCTACACGTAAATACCCAGCGCTCTCTTCTTCAAACACTCACGGTGCGTTTCGCAAAGCAGAGAAGCATATCCTAAAGCCACTTACACTTGAAAGGGAAAAAAGTTAGCATAATTTAATTCATCAAGGATTAACCATTTAATCCACCTTTAAAGACAAAACACTCACCCTCCCACTTTTCTCACATATCTACCTTCCTCCCTGTTAGAGGAAAAGGGTAAGATGCCACCATTTAAAAAACAAAAACAAGAACATTCCATTCCCTGCTTTTCCATTTCCTTCCGTAGGACATAAAAAGGCATTCACTGTAACTTTTATTTAAGAAGTAAACTAGAAAATTACAGAAAGTCTGCCTGACCTATGACTGTTGGCAAGCCTAGTAGAAGTTCTTCCTTACTTAGGTACCGAGGACTCCACATATTTCCCATACAACCCTTTCTAACACTCATAAAATTATCATCACTACAATTCTGGCTTTTGTGCCCAGAAACCAGCATAGGGGGATGTTTTACAGCATTGTTCCATTCAAAAGCTATTGTACTGCAGACAGAGAAATACTAACAAGAACATTAAGCCTCACTCTGCTCAGTGAATTACCATTCACCAGTCCTAGATAAACACAAAACCACCTTCTATGCAGCACGGCTAAATTCCTGCTCACATAAAAGGCTGGATGATCTGAACTTGTACACTGGTAAACTACTTTGTTATTTAGGAGGTGCTGTTTATCTATATATATACACCACAAGGAAACCCTGGTCCTAACGAAGATTAAGCTTATGCTTTATTAGCAATGCAACAACAAAGATTTCATATTTGGAGTTGGTAGCTAGGGAGGTTTTTTGCAACAATTAAAAGATTTACACGGTGTTAAGACACACATCAGTGGAAGGCTGAATTTGGTGTTGGCTTCTAAAAATTTTTGCTGCAATCTGTAACATTCCATAAAGTCACTGGAAACGGGAGTGTTTGTTTTAAACAAAGTTTATCAATTAAACTGCTTCTACACTTAGAACAAATTAACTAACTTTTTTGACGTCTTAGAACTGGATTTCTTTTTATTTTATTTTCAAGATATTTACAAACTATACATACATCTGAGAGGGAAAAAGATATAAGGCAAGTAGAAAACAGAATTAGTTGTCCTCCTAGCTGTCCTAGCCCACTGTTTTGTTTCAACATTCAAAAACAATTCAAAAGGGAAGTTATTTGGAGTCTTTTTTTTTTTTTTAAATAACATGCCTAGAAAAATTATTTCATTAACATCTACAGTTCTTAAGGTGCGTTATAAGTTTCTGATTCCTGTGGTTGAGAAGTTTCTGCCTTTTATACTTCAGTGACAGGGGACTATTTTGGGCAAAGGAGATGTGGGAGAAGGAGTTGCAGAGTAAAGAGACTATTTTCTAGAAAGAAGAGTGTTTGAAACAGGCTAAAGACATAGGAAATCCTAGTAATTGCTTTAAAAACTGAAGGTGCAAAGAAAAGAAAAATTAAGAAAACTCTACTCCACTATTTAAAGTATTATTTTTTCTCCAATTCCATTAAGAATGAAGGGATCTTCAACGTCATGTTTTAGTCATTTAAATACAAGGAAAAAATTTCATATTGAGTGCCCAACTTTTTCGTTTTCTAGCAAGCCACTTCACCTGTGAGAGAACTGGCTTGTGGGAACGACACAGTGTAGCAGAAAAGTTTTGGGAAGAGGTCCAGAGTACAAAAGGAGATGATCCGGGTAGTGCTGCAGGACTGCGGACGGGAAATGCAGGACTGAAGGCGTCCTCGAGTACCGCTGCAAGTGCTGTCAATAGCACTTCTGGGGGGGGCAAATTCACGTGTGTGCAGACCCCCCGCCTGTACAAACCGGTCTTTGAACTTTATCTATCAGAGATGCTTGGAGGAAAAAAACAAAACAACATCAGAAGGACAGCCAATGCCTCGACCACAACACAGTGACATTCAAGGACAACTACGGCCTTCCATTTCCCCAGCAGAAAGAAGTGCTATTAACTCAAGCTGCCAGCAGGGGGAAATGCCAAACAAGTGAAAAAAGTTAAAAGAGCACAATAATAAAGATGAAGAATATGATTTAAAAAACAAAAGCAGAAAGCAAAAAAGCAAAATAATCCTCCCCCCAGAACCACCCTCTTCCGCCATCACACGCGCACCCTCAGCAGGTAAGAGAGGGAGAAGCTGTGCTCAGATGTCCAGCCTTTAGAGAAGCAGTGAAAGTGCCAGTCCAAAACATAAGCACTGAAGAACAGTACCAGCAAGCAAAATCAAACTTCCAGTTTCAGTGTTAGCACAGTGACCGCAAATCAGTTAAAGCTTTCTTAAATCTAGCATTCCGATGAAGAGCAAAGTTTGGGGATTACACAACTTAGAGAACAGAGGTAAAAGAAAATGAATTTTTAAAGGACTATCCAACATGAATGTATGAAATAATTTAAAGTGAAGACACCCTTTACAGAAAAATCATTCTGCTTTACAGAATACTTCTTACTACATTTGTATGCAATCCCAATAGTCTGGACTTTTTTTTTGCTGAGGAGATTTCAGAACAGCAGGGGTCCCATTAGACACCCCGTTTTTCTTCTACCTTATAAATATTATCTGTACACCATTTCCATGGTTACAAAGCATAGTGAAAACTACTTAAAGGGGATATCTGTTAAGGAACTAAATGTATATTAAACATTTTGCCAAATGGCAACTTGCATGCAACAGACAGGAAACAGACACAACTGCACGTGGCATTTTAAAAATCAAGAAACAGCAAGCTGAAATGGGAAAATGTGTTGAACAAAGAAGTTTAACATGCATTTACTGTGAAGGAAAAAGAGACGAGCCCTGCTATCACAAGGATTTTTAGTTCAAAGCATCGCTGGGTAAGAATCATAAGGAGCAATGGGGAGACTTTTCAGCGGCAGATTTATGGAGATTAGCGACCCAAGCTTCTACTGATATTTCCTTCCCACAAACACCAGACAGAAGCTAGGTACACAAGTAACAAGAAGCAAACATTCAAAATTCAGATGCATTGTGATTAGTGATTATATGGCAGGGCACCTCACAGCAACAGCTAATCTCTTACACTTCCATATTTATAGAACTGTTTCAAAATCAGATACTGCACTTTCAGTAAAGCTCCTCTCAGTGTGCCCCTGAAGCCTGCCGACTGATTCCTCAAGCATGCACGAAGAAAGATTAAACCTCTCGATGTACTGTTAGCCTAGGTAAATCCCAGCTCTGCTTCGCGTTCCCAGGCCTCCCGTCAGTTTCTGCCCCTTCGGTTAACCCATCCTGCAGCCGAACGCTCCCACGTGCGGCCGCCCGCCTGGCCCAGCCTCCCTCCCCACGTCCTGCTCCAGCAACGTCCTGCCGCCAGCAGCCACCCTCCTCTGAACAGGGGGCACATCACACCCCATGGGAAGCCAAACGAGTCACACAGGGCTCTGGGGAGCACCAGCACCAGCTGAAGCAGCACTGGGCTAGGGGCAGAAGTGAGACCTCCTGCCTTCCTTCTTTCCCTCGGCAGGCAAGAGTCCCATCGTGCGTATACCGAGCGAGAGACCGCGCTTTGCCGCTTTTCCTTTTGTTTCAGGCTACAGCAGTCCTCAGCGAGTCATCTTTCACGTTCCCCACCTTGTCAGACGTTTGGCTGGCAAGTTACACTTCTGATGATCCGCTCACATAGATCCTTTTCCCTCGGAGCCTGGACGACCTACGGGATGACTGGGGAAAAAGAGGCACCCGAGTTTGCCAGGCACCTGAATTCTGCCTGTTCTGCTTGTTAGTTCACACAGAATAAGAATTGCCGTCATTTGCTGCTTAGCATCATTAGTGCACAGAAGACAACAATTCTTTAGTTGTTTGTTGTATTTTCTAGTAAAAGATTGTGTAAAAAGGTCAAGGAGAAGAATCATCATTTTAGATGTACCTTACCACAACCTGTAAGTTTTTTTTGCTGTGGGTCAACTTTCATGTCAATATATTGGAACAAGTACGTGTCCAGCCCTCCTGTCTGGCACGGTTGTTACGAGAAGCTGACCTCTTCAATTTAATACTGCGTTTCAGTACGTGCATCAAAAATAAGCTAGTTCATGTATATATAGTACAGCTCCATAAACTTGAGATTTAGCTGCTATGTACAGTCTCATGTTCTATATCTAATGATACTGTAAAGTACTTAAAAGAATACAAGAGCTCATTTTATCTTTTGTAGATCTTTTGTTTTAACAGGAAGCTAGACGGCTCAAAATGAGAAGCTATACGTAAATTCTTACCTTTATGCTACAGATGACTCTGGCTCTACAGCCTTCCAAATAATTGTCAGAAGACAATATGAAAATGATTTGCTAGTGAACAGATGTTCCCATGACAAAAGTATCAAAAAGCGATTGTTTGTTCCCCGTTCTAAAAGTCTGAAGACAGAGCAAGATGAAAAAGGTAACGCTCTCACCTTCCAGAAGTGATTTTTTTCTAAAGAATATTGCAAATTTAATCTCACACAGTTCTATGCTAAAAGTCTCAGACTTCTGTTGATACTGTTGGGTGCTCTGAACCCTGTAAAAGGCAGCTAGGACCCCCTGCTGTTATCAGAAAGTTATCTTTTCTCTACTCTTGAATAAATACAATACCTGTCCTAAGTACAGCCTGCTAATATTTACTAAAAACCATTCTCATTCTACATTTGAATTTGACATGTTTTTCAAATCAGGGTCTTGTTTTATTTCACCAGCCATTATTTCATTAAAATATGTTATCACTTTGGTATTCCCAATCTCCTGAGCACAAAGACCCACTTCAAAAAAAAAGCTTAAGACTCTCCAACAATAAATGCAGTGTGCTCTGTGTACAGATTAAACAAAGAAAATAAAAAGCATTAAGGGCATCATAAGTTTCTAGTTTCGTGTACTGATAATTATTATAGAGCACTTAAAGACACCAACTTTCAGAAAACAAGGGACAGCATGTTTGATGAGTTGAAATAAGAAGACGGTAAACAGAAGCAGGCAAAGCATGCTCGTTTCAAACTCTGGGCTGAACAGAATATCGAGAGCTCCCCTCTCTCCCCCTCCATCCCGAAATACAAGCGCGAGCGAGAAGGGGTTTTATTGCCTTCCCAGAACCGTTAGAAGCGGAGCGGCACCCGGCCCCTCGCATTTGGCACGCAGGCTGTACGCGCTCCCGAGCACGTCACGCCGAGCGAACGCGCTCGCGGAGCTCCCGGCCCTCCCGAGGCCTCCAACGCCGCCGCCAGGCCTCCGCCAGGTAGGCTCCGCGCTGGGCCAGCCTGAGCCCGGCCCTTCTCCCCACGTCCCTACCGGAGCGTGCCGGCATCAGCTCCTTTTCGCTCTGCTTCCTTTAGCTGTCGTGTCTGTAATAAGTAAAAAAAGAGGGGATCGCAATTTACTGCACAAGGCTTGGCCCTAGTTTCCCCTCTTTACCACAGCAGCTCTCCTGCAGCTTCCGAGCCGCCGACGGCTGCCGTTTGATCCCTGAATGCAACAGGGCTGAAGTGTGCCAGGCTGCATTACTGTTTTTGTAGCACACCTCCAAGGGGGAGAACAAAAATTCCCCTCTTCCAGCTTCCTTCCACTGGGCTCTGAACATCCAGATTTCCCCACTCTCTCCGAAGACATACAACGCAGGTCCAGCGCTGGTTCAGCACTCACACATCGCTCTCTCCTCCAACACCAATTCCTTACTCTCCTGTTTATTTTCCTACAAAGCTATTAAATGAAAAGTGCATTTAAGTGGTGGCCCAAGTACCTCAAGTGTTCTCTTATAGAGAACTCTGTTTCTCTGTCAGGTTAATCCCATTCTGACAACTACTTTAAGCCTTTTACTTTCTCTAATGCATCATTTTTCTTCTCTTAGGATTCCTGATCTATCTTTAGCTTTGCAAAACCCAGGTTAGAGAGGGAGAGTTTTGTCTCTCTATTGTGTGAACTTTCTCATCCAGGCAAGATGGAACAACACTGAGATTAAAAAAAAAACAAAAAAAAACAAAAAAAAACACACATTTTCCTAATAGCTTTACCCTGAACGACATTTTGGGTAAAGTACTTCATTCAACAGAGTCTCATGAGACTCTCACAAAACTACTGGGGAAACACAAGAGCGTGAGCTAAGGTATAGATGAAGTCTTAAAATTCATCTTCACCAGGCCAGACAAAACCAGGTAACATTCTGGAGGCCAACCAGATATCGCTAGACTGCATTCAAAGAAAACAAACAAAAAGCCTCAACTCGATACTTAAAGAACACTAAGACACAAGATAGTTTCACTACACTTTTTTTTTTCTTTGCTCAAAACAAACAAACAAAAAACACACAAAAACCCACAACCACACACCAGTTTGGGAACAGTCCACAGAAATTCAAAAAAATAAAAAATAAAAAAAAAATCAAAGACTTCCCAGACAGTCCACAGCACATGCAACTTTGTTTAATATATAATTATTTAACAGTGATTTCCTAGCTCATTGCAAGGGAAACCCTGACACGCTTGATACATAAAACATTTATAACAGAGTCCTGAAGAGCTCACAATTAAACAACAGCAACACAAAAAAGACAGAAAACTGAGAACAAGTTTATGTATGCACCCTGGGAAAACCTGTTCCTCGTCCCCTAGAGATTTGTCCTCTGATCTCAAAATCCGAGCAGCTTTCCCCCCTCTAGTCTGCACACTCTCCCCGAACTACATGACGAGGCTTACTTCTATCCCCAGTCTTCCCAGAAACACCTGCCCTAGGAGGAAGGAAAGCAGGAAGACATCCCTCTCCACACCCTTTTCAGCCCCTTCTGCTGCAAGAAAACATACATCCTTGTACCAAGCAGGAGGTATTTAAGTTCCCAAAACAAACATGGCATTTTTAAGAATTCTAAAACAAGAGGCAATTAATGTCTCGGAAGTCGCTCCTAGTGAATGATAGTCCCTGTTGTCATTTTAACCTGTGCTAAATGGCATATTTTCAAATCATCTATTGGAGAAACATTAAGAATTTCAATTATTTCAGCCCCTTCTATTTTCTCAAGTTGCATTAACAAGCACATAATACCTGGCACTGGTTCTGTGGGGGAAGTGGCTTGTATATCATCCTTTCGTACACACTAAGGGCTCCAGCCTTGGAAGAAGGCAGAATGCTAAGAATTTCCTTTTTTTTTTTTTTTTCCCCTTAAAGAGACTAGGATGCTTTTTAGTGAACAGACAAAAGGACCCTCGATCAGCAGTAGCACGTGTTGCTGGTTTCAGAACCAGTTCATTAGAGCAGCCTCTGTCAAGATGCTTAAAGCATTTCATCTCCCATCACGCAGGTGATAATAATACCTGGTTTATAACAGCGCACGGACTCATTCCTGGTTTTGAGTGTTTCTAGATGTGTCTGAATAAAGTTCACTAATACACCAAATAATGGTTTGTCCAGGCAGAGACAGAGAACCCAAGCAAGCTTCAGCTGCTTATATTACATGTACCACAAAAACAAAAAACATTATTCAGACTTCCCATTCATGAACACCTAAAATCATCCGTTCTACTTTTTCAAAACATGCCTAGAAGTTCTTACACAAGCAGTCAAGATAACAGTAATTTTTATGAATTAATTTTTTTCTGCAGTTATTAGCTTCCTGCTGCAGTCACACAGTATGCTAGACTGTTCAAAATCCACAGCAGACTAATACTAACCTACCAAAAACATTTTTTTTCCCCCACAACTTGCCAAGCATTGCAAGTACGCACCCACACAAGAGCACAAACTGCTATGAGCTTCTGAATATAATAGTGTAAAATTATCATTCAAATTACCAAACGCACAAATAGCGAGGAAGCTGAAAGGGGGTCGATTCCCCCAGCAATAATCTAAACCACCTAGGTATCTAAAAATTTGCACGGCGCTGTGAGGCCCTGTACGCACCGAGCGGAGCTGAAGCGAGGGATGCGATTCTCCTACAGCAGGTGAAGTGTTACAGCCTGGATGTCGCAGGTGCGTGCTCACACACGAAGCGTTACCCTCGCCCGGAGGGCAAGAAGTCTTCTGGACAGAAGTGTCTGTCACAGCCCTTCTTCCTACTCCTCAGACACGGTAAGAAAGAACACGTGTGCTACTCTGTCAGTACAATTATTTAATCCCCAACCCGTTCTTACAGCAGCAAGGGAAAGGTAAATTCACATGCAGAAACATAATAGTTAAAGTCTTACTTTCTAGCAATATTTCTTCCCTGAAAAGTGTCTAGTCGGACTTTCACAAAAATTTGACTCGTTAATACAAAAATCCCCCAAAATCAAAGTGAAGTGTTCTAGTTAAACAAGGATTAAACCTAGGAGAGTTAATACCTGCCCTTCACCTGACAGCCAAACTGCTTTAAAACCAATGATAATATCCCTAATTGAGATCAGTGCTGGGTGAGTGAGAAGTTTTGGCTATAGAATCAGCGTTTCAGATAAAGACTACGAAAATCCTACTAAGATGGCAAAAAGGAGAGATAAGCAGTGGATTCTTAATGTTTATTCAAAAAATAAACTTAGAGCTGGTCATAACAAAAACACGGTGGACTTGGTTAAAAAGACAAGACGGTGACTTCCACAAAGAAGAAAGCAGTGAAAAAGAGAAGCAAGGGATGCAGCTACCTACCAGAAGTGATGCAATTCACAAAACTAAGCTTACAGAGCAGTGGCCATATAAACTACCATGCAAAAAAATCCCGTCTCTGAAGAACGCTCTCTCTCAAGCGCTCATTGGAGAATACAGCAGGTTGCAATCTTAATGGCACAAAGCTCTTGGATATCCAACTTCAAAGCAACAGAAAACGGGCACTGGAATACAGGCACCTGCAACAGTGAAAGGTTCATACAACACGATGCATCAAAAAGAGAGAGGTGAACCCATTTGTACACCTCACACCAAAATCCATGAGAGTACCTTCCCCTCCTTAAAAGTATATTAAAACACTGAAAACAAAGAAAACGCTAAACAGTCATAAATTGGAGAAGTTCTCATAACAGAGACCAGGGCTAAGCCTGCGAACGTATTTGTGAAGGGGAGGTTACAGACTTTTAGGACGATTTCCATTACTGCAGACAGTTAGAATGAAAGCAAACTTCAAAGTGTTATAGGGGATCTGATAATACCAAATGATTGATTTTCATTTGTCATTTTATTGTCTCGTGTTGACAAGTGCGAAGTAACAGAGGAAAAAATAACCCTAGCTATAAATACACAACGAGGAGTCTAAACTAGGCATTACTACTCAGGAGAAAGATCTTGAGACTGTTGGAAGCAAGCAGTTCAACTCCCAGCAGCAAGAAGTCAGAAGAAAAATCTCAGAACGTCTTAGAAACGCAACGAAGAACAACACAGGGAACGTTCCGCTGTGATGCACGCTGCATGTAGCTCTGGCCACTCCACCTCAAAAAAGGGCGAGCTACAAATGGTATGGAGAGGAATGACAGCTAGAGAGCACGTTTAAAACAAGGGAAACTAGTTTTCTCACATCAACCCACCCCGCGCACAGAAAATGTAGATAAACTGCGTGGAGCTCACTGCTGTGCAACACTGGAAGCAACAAATAAATGAGTACAAAAAGGCAACAAACTCACCTATAATTAGTTTGAAGTTGCTATTCACAGTGTAGCAGCCCCAGTGCAGCTTCCATCTCAGGCAGCAGCTAAACAAGTGTCAGAAACTTACTCTGTTAATATTTCAGCAGCTGACAGACTTCACCCATTTCCTATGCTGTTCAGTCAGCTGCTGCTGCTGGCCACTGATAAAGGCGAGATGCTGGATTAGATGGACATTTGGTCCAGCACAGTATGTTAGCTCTTTCATTTAATCACATCGAGCAGCCATACCAGCACATGTCTTGGGTTGTTTTGGAGGTTGGTTCTTTTGGTAAATAAACCAGGCTATAATTCAAGCATGTAACATTAAAAACAGAAATTGCAACTGCTGAAGCACAAACCAAACCATTCTACGCCTATTGTAGGATATAACGCATCACTAAAAGATAAAAAGATTAAAAAAAAAAAAAAATCAAGGATGTGACTTTTTGTTTTTTTACATAACCCATTTTACTGGTAAATCTCCTACAAGTCCCTCACTAGCCAGGACGTCAGCCCAAGGAGATTCAGGCAGTAGTCTCTTAACCAAGGAAGACCCAGAAAGCTGGAAAGCAGCACTAAACACGAACCGTGGATGTTCACAACTGCCAAGTCCCATTTAAGACTGGCAACGATTTGGCTTTCTCCCAGCTGACCAGAGGAAAGATCTCCGGAACCAGTGGATTCAAAGAGAACACGCAGATGAACGTCTGACTCCTCTCCAAGAAAATGAAACTTGCCGAAGTCATCAGGTCCTGCCTGACCCAGGAGCAGTACTGGGTGCTCTCCTTTTTAAACGCAGAAGTCTAGCTGAAGTACTTCTGTTGAAGAAAATATGTGACCTCAAGCTGAGGCCCAGGACAAACATTGAACAGAATTATGTTAGAAAGTACTGCAAATTCTCCTAGAAAGCACTGCCTAAACAATTTGGTGAATGCCTGCTTTCTCATCACTGTCAGCCTCCTCCTCTTTTGACAGATGAGCTTTTGAAGATAGCCAAACTGAGAGCCATGCAGGATAAACAAGCAGGTCTCAATCTGTGAATCCTGACACAGAAGTTTCATTTTGTAGAGCCCAAATTACAAAGGGTCCGGAAAACAAAGCAAGTGTCCTGTATATACCACCTTTGAGTATTGCTGTAGGCAGCAAGATGAAGATGGATGTGCCCAATAAGCTTATCATCTTTACCTGGAACAAACAAGTATCAAGGAAAAAAATATATAAGAAAAAACGGAAGCTTTGTGATCAGTTTCATGAAGACACAAACATTGCCTCAATAAAATTACTGCTCAGATACACTAGTGAGAAAGCTGACCATGATCCAGTTTACATGAGAAATCTCTTAGGTCACACAAAAAGACAACAAGATAAAAATTTCAAGCTGCTCTACATTATATTTTTGTTTCACAGAGGGGGTAGTATGATTTTGTTACTTAAATAACCTTTTGTTTATGGACTCACACGGGTTGTTTTTGTGTTTTGTCTTGTTTTTGCTTTTTTGTTTTCTTCTGGGAGCGAGGGTTGCTCACTCAGGGTTAGTCCTGCTGCGGGAGGAGGAAGCAGCAGCATGATGCCCCTGTCATCCTAAAGATCATTTGCGCAAACTACACAGGCAACAAACAGCACTACAAACCAACAACTCAAAGAAATTGGCACTCCTATCCGTAGTTGGGAACTTCAGATTTACCAGATGTTTTCTCACTTGACATTGTCATAGGCTGAATGTTTCAGGTTGAATTTGTTGGTATCCCCAAGAGAACTGAAGGAAGATTTAATCATAGCATGTGCTTGTACTGAATTTATTCATGTTTCAGTGCTTCTGCTGATAATTCATGGAGCAAAATTTCTCTCTTCTCCATCCCACCAGTAAAGCCCGTCACAGATGCATGATCTGTCTTCCAGATGCATAACCTAGTTGCATAACTTTTCTTCTCAATTGTCCCATCTCTCACTGAGACCAAATGCTAGTACCAAGAAAGGTATAAAAGAGATCCCAGTGGTACCAAGCAACCTCTCAAATCTCATTCATAACAAAAACAACAAATGCTTATCCTCTTGCTCTCCTCCTCAGTTCAAGATCAGGTGATACTACTTCAACTATTACATAGGAATACCCAGTTGATTCCGATACGTTCCAAAGCACAGGCAGTGATTTTGAGGCATCTTCTCTTCTCACACATGAGGTTGTGTGGAGGTGGAGGAAGAAGCGGACAACTGTATGGATGCCTCCAGATTTATGCCCTCTTGCCTGCAATGCCAAGCAATTGGTCCTCGCGATGATGCATGCTGACCTTTCCAGCGTGCTATTGTTCTCAGGTTGTTTTCACAATTCTACGACGCTTGCACACAAAGCAGACTGCTTCCTTTGGCAACATGGAGAACAAGAACTCAAAGTTTTCTCTCTATAAAAACGCAGTACCAGCTAACACAACCCCTTCAGATCTCAGGCCTTTAATGCCAAGGCAATATAGCTAAAAAGCATTTTAGAAACGTTGTTTCATTAAGCAGTGGTGATCAATGGGCCTAACTGCTTGTAAACAGGAGAAGTACGCCAATTACTAAATTGTGAGCACAAGAAGATATTCCAGGAGGTTTCAGTACACCCTATCTATAGCTCAAGAGATCAGCAAAAACAAAGAATTTTCCTCGCAGAATTTACATCATAGAGTAACAAGCGAGACACAGTAGTTACCCAAGTTGCCTTGTATTTGGCCTTGGAACTGTCTCCACAGTTACGGAGTTGAGATGTCACAACATAAAAACACTTCAGTAAAGAGACTACTGAAACAGTTTACTGCTGAACGCCAACCCAAGGCTTATGCAGAACCAGTGACTCAAAATATGAACGACTCTAATGAAACATTAGAAGAGCACATACCAAAGTTCCTAAGCTCCAGAAATACCCTAAGACACTGGTTGACACCACAAGCAGTATGGTTTATCTGAAATTAAGGGTCATATCTGGAGATACTTCAGAGAAAGAGACACACATTTAAACGATCATGACTCAACACCCCACCAGAGATCAAGAGCCTAATCCTACGGACAGTCACTGAATCGACCACATGAAGTTCTAAGCGTCAGACTCGCACCTTTAAGTGAGCTATTTACACTAGGCACTGAGGCATATAGCAAAAAGGGAGCCAGACATCTCATGTTTGCACTGGAATACAATATTTTCATTGAGCAGCACTAGAAGAGTTAGTGGAAGCAACGCCCAGACCCAGTCAACTGGGAGAAACGCCCAAGTTTGGGTAGTGCTGATGCAGCGGACTTCCCTCTTGGAAAAGGGGTTTGTCTGAATTAACAGAGTAAGATCCTGCCCCTGAATGGTACTCACTTGGGAGAACGGGAGAATTCTGCTCACGTAAGCAGAAAGTACCTGTTAAAGCACCTGTTAAAACTGGTGGCTAAGACTTCAGCACTGATGAAACTGGTGATTTTTGCTGTGCATTGAACTGTTTCATGCAACTAGCTATGGTAAGCCCTTTGTACCAGATTCATAAAACGTGATACAGAAACAGTGATATTATGCACCAGAGGTATTGGAAGCGTTTGTGCACGGATCACAGACAAAGTGCATGCCGGAGATGTTTCAATTTGGTAAATGTAAGTGCTAACCTTAACTCTGACCTTCTGGGTGCATTAAGAATACGTGCCCATGTAACGGTATCTGTGGAAACATAATCGTGCTTGCAAGGTAATATTCAATTTCATGTACTAATTGTACTATAATACAAGGGAGCCAGAAAGGTAGACAAAAAGAATAACAATCCATGAGCAACAACCACCACCAACATCTTTCTTCTATATTTTTTCAGGCTCTGTAGAACTCAACTCTGGACTCTTTCTGGACATCAGTGCTTACCTATGTAACTCCACACTTTCACAGGACTTTAAATTCTCATCTACTAATCATCGTCTCCTCTATGCATCGAAAGGTCTCCCATCCTTATTCAAACACCTACTTTTCCTTCAACCCAAGATAACCTAATAGAAGAACAGATCCAGAACTTCAAAAACGAAAGTACCTTATTTATTTTGTATGACCCATTTTACAAGAATCTCTCCATTCCTTTGGGGCAAGCACTGCTTATTTGTACATCACCCATACTTAATCAGTAAATTGTTTTTAGGCTTGTTTTTGTTTATAATGTAACAACATTCAGGGCTTGAAGAAAGCATACAGTTTACTGGATTAAACACAAGAGCATAGCCCTCTGCTTCTAGGTTAAAGTCTTCAATAAACTTACCACAAAGCAGAATAAATGAATTTCTTCCTGCCTCAGTTTCTAGTCTGAAACATGAGAACAGTAATACTCACCAGACCGACCTGTTATCTTTCAAGTGAAGCAGATTCTCAAATAATGACAGGCACACCTATACTCAAGTGAATAAACTGTGCTGATTCACAACAGCAGATTGCCTGGGCCAAATTCCATGCAGTATTAACAAGTCAACAGGAAGCACTCCAAAATTACTACACCGATGTGCTCTCATCTTCCTTCCCCTACATTCCAGTCAGCTGGCACTCTCACTGCTCCCTATAAATATACAGGCACAGGTATCAACCTCACATTCTGTCTCCCCTTTCCCTTTTATTACATTCTCCCTCCTCACCCCTTAGAAGCCTTTTATTTTTTCTTCCCCTCACAAGCGCACAAATGGGAACTGGAGCATCTGGAGCATGGTATTTGTAGCTGAGGTAGTCACACTCAGTGTGGGAGTACTGATGGCAGTCACTAATCTGAAAGGAAGGATTCAAGTAACCATACACTTACTAGAAGTTCTTTTCTTCTCAAAGCCATGATTATTCAATATAAGTAAAAAGATTTACACGCTAGATCACGTAAACATAGCACCGCATCACTGTGCCATCTAACACAGAATCGCTAAGCACACAACTGGTGTTTAACAGAAGAAAAGCTGAGTGCAAGACTCCTGCACAACGAGAGCAGACTTCTGCTACATGAAAAACAAAGTGTCCAAGACGTGGCTTTACAATTACTCGCGCTGACTGCCACTGATACTTAACTGATTGTTTCCTTACAGTAGGAACAGTGAAATGTAGTTTTACCCATTTTTACAGCTAAATCCCAATGCCGACGGAGAGCGACAGGGTAGCACGGAGCACGGTGCAATTCCGCTTTCTAAACAGAAAGATGAGCAGTCTGAAGGAGGCTGCTGCTGGCAGTCAATCATCCCCCCCCCTCAAGTGCCTTTCATTCCCAAGGAGCCAGGAGCTACCCCGGGGATAAGGCAGTAACGCACCAAGGGACACCGCTCTTTCAGGCCCCTCGCATCAGCATCGCCACATTCCTCACCTGCTCGCCCGGGTCCGGCCAGTCCCACGCCCACCAGAGCCCCGCTGCCCCAGGAGATGGGGACAGCCACCGCACAGCAAGAAGGCTTACCGCAGCAGCCACGCCAGGACAGGACAGAGCAGGGCAGGGCACCGAACCAGCGCTGCACGTGCCGCGGTACATCAGGGCTCTGCGATTCCAGGGCTGACACTCGCAACGACAGGTTCACGATCGCAGCACTACTGCGCTGTCAGTGCGGCGACCGGCGTTACGGTAACTTCTCTGCAAAGTTACTCTTCAAACCAGTTCTGTTCTATAAAAACTACTGCCCAGATTTTTAATGGTCCTATTGCTCTGCTAGAAAAGATGCTTGAACACATTTGTCTCCACACACACACACGTGCACAGAAATTCTCATGTGCTCTTTTCACTACACCGTCCTTACGTACTCCTCTCCCTGCTGTTCCAAGGACAGCTTTCTGTTTGTTAAATCCCACTGGAGAAAATCCCAGCTTCCCTCTAGTTAGACTCCGGTCCTTACACAGTAGAGGCGGGGGGAAAAGCCATATCAGAACCATAAACATACGTGGAAGTTTGTTGCACGATGCCAAGCCCCTTCTAACACAACTTCTGATCCGCAAGACGACCATACGAGTCTTACAGCCTATTGGACTACCACAGATTACAGCACGGAAAGCAACACAGAAAACAAAATCTAATCATAACACAAGGGAAGTTTCATAGCTGAAGGTTTAAAATGTATCCCACGTGCAAAATAGCAAAAATGAAGGAAAAAAATACATGGATAGTATTTAATCACCTTTCCTATATTATGCAAGAATTCCTCAGGAAGCCGCAAGACTTTGATACACCTGATAGAAAATAAAGACATGCCTCATATGTAACACTTTCCACACACAGCACAGCACGCAGGGATTTAACAGATACTTGTTCCCTTCCTTAGTAAAATTTTTTGAAAGCCTTAGAGTCAGTTTATGTGAACAATGTTGTAATCATTCATTGTATCAAAAATTTATTTGGCACACAGGAAAAAACAGTAACAGGCAGAGAAGGATGGATTAAGTTAGAAAAGGGAAACCAGAAAGAAGGCCCCAAGTTCTGAGGAATCACAGGTGTATCTTACACCAGGAAGAAGCAAACCTGAGATCAATCTTCTCACTCGTGCAATTTTGTAGCGATGACAATGGCAGTGCAAAACAAGGCGGCGAGGTACTTGCATTCACAGCCATAGACCTGTGCTGCGCTAATCAACTCAGCAGCCGAGGAGATACTGTTATTCCAGTCAGGAACCAGCCCCGAGCATGCATTTAAGAGCAACAGGCCAACAACATCACATTTTGACTGGCTGCAAAAGCTGCAGCTCATCATCACAGGAAAAGACGTTTGATTAAATTAAACGCCGCACAATCTATTAGCGTTCTGCGTCGACAGCCAGGCAGCCAAGTATCGCTCTCACAAGAGGTGAGGTGGGAGAAGACATCGCGAGCTTCAAGCCTAGAAAAAATTGCCAAACGGTGACGAGAATTCACAAAAATTACGTGAAGGGGGGAGATTTCCATGTTTACTTAAGAGCATGAAATCCAAAAGGAAAAGTAGAGCTGGTGAAATATACCAAAAAGCAGGAGGGCAACGGAAACAGACCGATTCTGAAACAAATCTCATGGCAACAAACGCTGATTTCGGCAGGATTTTCTGAAAATGCAGAATAAGAGGTATGGTGGGATTCATCTTCGGGAGAGGGAGAAGAATTGCAGGTGACTCGAGGACAGGTATCTGGTGCTCAGAAGCAGTGCAAACCTTCCCAGTCCTTCCCAATTTACTCCTGACCAGAACACTCTCTCCGAAAGGGTAGCAAGGGAAGTGCAGGTAGCCACATCCTCTCCAGGTCACTGACAAGATCGTCCTTAATACAGCAAATACATATCGCACACAACCAGAGATTTACATGATAAAGATGCTTATCAGAGACAATTACTGCAAGCTAAGCAGCAGCAAAAGAATAAAATATCCGCGGCTCTGGTCAGATCCAAACTAGCAAAAAGCTTCATTAGTAGGACAGGCCATTGCAGTCCTTTTAGAAAGTTATGAAAAAGGTTTGTTAGAGCTTTGCTGTTGTCGTTGTTTTTAATTATTATATTATTATTCTTTTTTTAAAATCCATCACACATCAGGTCATGCAAATTTCAGGCTAACATCTCATTTGGAGCAGTTTTGTCATACCGGCAAGAAAGAAGAGACAAAGACCATTCCTTGGACATTTCAAGGACTAATTTCTGGCTTTCATGTAAAATTTTGTTGTGTTAGCAAATTAAGCAAAGCCCTGAATAAATATATTCCACGATCCCACAAAGCTTTACAGGAGCTCAATATTATCCACTTCTTAAAGGAGCAGCAAAGACCCTCGGATGCAAAGTAAGTGGTGTAAGATCCAAGGGCCAGCAGCAACATCGGAAACAGAAGCCAGATTCTTCAAGCCTTGTCAAGTGCTTCAGCCCTTTAAAACTACCTTTTGGGGGGAAAAGAATGAAGTCGTGGTACTCCTGATTCAACAGCAGACTTCCCATCAACTTCAGCAGGGTCAGGATTTCCTCCCAGATCAGGACACGTTTGCGCTTACGAGATAAGAGACACTTTTAGAAGAGCTTTTTCTTTACAGCGGTGCATCGAATCCTTTTGTACATCCCTATTACCCACGTTCCTTATCTCAAATACCCTGCTACAGCAGTGTTACAAGGGGCACTGTCACAGGCTCTCTACGGAGGGCAAAACGTCCTTGAAGGACAAGATACATCAGTGCTCCACTACGTACAGATTTATCTTGGTTTCTTCTCGTGCCGGTTGTGTGGGCCCAATTGGTCAAGGAAAAGGAATTTCCATCCTCGCACCGCAACAATGACAATCTTCCTAATCACGTTAATATACTAATAGTAACT
The DNA here is from genome assembly GCA_013399115.1 of Anseranas semipalmata. NCBI lineage: Eukaryota > Metazoa > Chordata > Aves > Anseriformes > Anseranatidae > Anseranas > Anseranas semipalmata. The sequence continues at coordinate 514,429 of VXAA01004497.1, forward strand.
ATTTAGCTAACCATGTGTCCCGTCAGCAATTTGCTGCCCATGAGCTGCGTAGGGGCTGGGAACCCTTAAGGAAAACTACAGGACCATTACCAAACACCACGAACTGGCACAGCATAGGCAAGGTTTTAGATGCAGCTCTGTACAGATTTACTTTTTTGTATCCGTTTTAAACAGAAGCGTCAGCAATGTACAGGGTGTACGATGCATCAGTGCTGACAAAATACATTCCCTGCCTCAAAGAAGCTATTACCACCTAAATATCTGTTACATTTATAATTTGTACAGGGGAAGGAGAGAGCAACTTTGTCTTTTTTTTTTTTTTGCACAACTCTGAAGCAAATACACACCCTAAATTTGTATTTGAGTAGATTTTCGTCACAGTTTCTAAAAGAAGAATTTTGTAACACAGACCTAGATATTAGCTAATTATGGTGAATACACAGAAGCTACTTTCCAATATTAGAAGTTTGGAGGTCTTGATTGTACCACTACTTAAATGCATTCTGATTTTCGGCATTCAGATATTCTCTCTGACTTCTGCAAGGCTTAAAGTAAACCACATGAATTTTTGCAAGACTGGAGCCCTAATTAATCTCTTCAAAAACACGAAAAAGGTTCATTTCATATTGCTTGGCACTTAACTATAAGCCTTTTTTTATTATTATTTCACACAAACCCAAGAATAAATAAATTGACTGGGATCAAGAGTTCAAGTTAAGTGTTTGCTTACTTAAAAATTAAGACAACTGCAGTATCCAAGACTTGGCACGCGAGACTACAGCAAATATTAAACTCGCTACTGGCCTGACAATTGGAATCAGATTAATGTCCACGCTAACTATAGCAAACCCCACTGAACATAAGCTAACGTCCTATGTGAAAATAAGTAATTCTTACAGATACACACCAAAAAAAAAAAAAAAACCAGGAAAGAAAACTTTTTGGAAGTTACTATTCCTCTATGCCGTTCCAGGAACGCTTCACTTCCTTCGAGGCAAGTTCCAGGCGAGTTTAAGCGCAGTGCTTGGGAAGAAAGCTCCCGGCCGCACCGGGCTGCGCGCCTCTCCGCCGCCCCAGCGCGGGGTTCCGTGCCTCCGCGGCGACCGCAGCGATGTCACCAACGCCCACGCTGGGACCGTCACCGCTTCTGCTGGGGCGACGGCGCGGCGAAATCCATCCCGGCAGGCAGAGAGCCGTCCGAATCCCCTGTCCCCATGGCAGAAATCCAGCAGCGTTCAGAAGGAGAACAGGGCGCCGGTAGGGCCAGCAAGGGAAGCTGCCTGCTGCCAGGCGTTTCCATCCGTAACGTTACCTTGAAAGATGCAAGATTTCCAGGAGATCAGACAGGATACTGCAATCGCAGATGAAACAAGGGGTTGGTGCAGTTATTTTATATTCTTTGCACAAAAACACACGTGCCACCGGAAGACTTACTTCAGCAACCGCTTTTCCCTAAAGACTCTACCCCGCTAGAACCTGACTTTGACTCGTAAATAAACACATGTGCTGCTGCACAGTACCAGCGGCCGGCTGTCCGGCTAGGGATCGCATGCAGCGTCAACAGCTGGGTTTCCAGAGCATCACAGCATCCTTCTCCCGTCACCTTAAGTCTCCAACGTCTGCTTGTGAGAACTACAGGTCCCAGGATGCATTAGTTCGGCATTACCCAGGCAGGCCGTTCAGACAACAACAGAGCACTGCGCACTGGGGCCCGTAGTTTCCAGGAGCCGCGTTCTCGCTAAGGATGAGAGCAGATGTAGGCCGTATTGCATGCTTCCGCGGGCCGGCACACACGCACCGCGCACCGAGAGCCCTCAGGTGCGCCGCAGCAGGAGCTGGCCCTCGCAGGCTGAAGGCATTAAGGCGACAAAGGTTTCAGTGCGAATACACATCAGCTAACCAATAATTCCCGGAGAATAATCAGCAGTTTAGCTACTTTCGAGCATGCAGAATGGACTACGGCTTTTTAACATCTCTAAGCGCAGTGGGATTTTTTTTTTTTTCCCCCCAGGACCGCTATATTTATTAATATTAGCGCCTGTTTTCAAAGAGTGCTCTTCTGAATATCAATGGGAAAAGTATGTTTGGTGAGGGGCACGTTCTCCCTGCCCACAATTTAGTCATCTAGAAAGAAATTGCTCTCTTCCTCCATTTCTAAAACGCACTAAAGCAGGAGCTTGCCTCTCTTCCAAAAAGAAGCAGAGCTTAGCTGAAAATTAAAGAGCTGTATCTCAGCGTAGGCCTCGGAGAAGAATACGCTGTACTTCAGCAAAGGGAAGGGCAGCTCCCCCTACCAGTCTGTTCTAAGAAGGTTTTAATCGAGGAAGGAAACAACCAGTGATCAAAATGAACAAGTCTTCCTTGTTGTTTTTTTTTTTTTCCTCCTTTTCCTCCTGAGCTCTGGATTTTTATTATCGTTAAAAAACAGCAATATGCACACGATTCCACCCAGCTCCCTGTACGTTTCGGTAGTCTTTGTGGAGAAGCGCAGCCCTTGCAGCATTTTCCAGCTAGCAAGCGGGAACGCAGCACCCGCAGGAAAAAGGACCACGGCTCCGAACCACGAGAAAGACGGCGTCCCGTTGCAACCAAAGGACGAGCAGCAATGCCTCAGTCACCCGAAAGACGTCCTAGCGCATCTCCCCGTGCAGGCAAAGGGCCTCAGAAGCATCTAAAGGTTTTGTCAATACAGCAATACTGTCCATAGGCCAAAGACAGCTGTTGCCATAGTTACTATCAGCCAGCTTATCAGAAAATAATTATTGCAATTACTCAGAAGTTTTGTTAAAACAATTTAAAGCTTCAATAGGATGCCACTCGATCTCCTCAATTAACTGTTTGCAACTAGGCTGCCTTCGGGATCCACACGGTTAACGCCGCCTGGGTCTGCGGGGCTGGAGGGGAACGAGGGAAGGAATCAATGTTCCCTCTCCCTTTCAAGTGCTGGCAGCTCGCATCTCGCAGGCGCGAACGCGGAAACCGAACCGACCTTAAGCTCTCCTGCTATGCGCGAGTTCTCCTCTGGCAGGCCTGAAGACAGAGTCCGAGCGCAGGCCATCTTAGAGGCAGGCTCGGATCCACCTCGCCTGTTCTAACCGCTCGCCTATCCGCGCCCCCATCCAGCCAAACGCACCGGCTCACGTTTTCAAAACACGGCTCTAATTATACAGGCGACGGCACAGTCCCTCATTTTAAGAGGCAAGCGACACAATTTCTGTCGCAAGTGAACTTGATAACGTTCCCTTTTGTCCTACGAGCACGGTATTGTCAGGTGGAAGGGCAGAATCTGGAAAACACACATTTTAAGACATCAGACGTTAAAATAGCACAGGAGCAGCGCGAACGCGGCCTACGAGACAGCTCGCATTAAGCAGAGCCTCGCTTCTTACGCACCATCCAAAAACGCATTCCCAGCGGTAACAACAAACAGCGGGCTGGGGGGGCTGTTTGTTTCCTGGTGGGGGCTTGGGGTTTTTCTGAAGCCTATTTTGAGCGTGCGATCTGTAATCAAAGAGCGAGCGCTTGCAGCGACAACGAACGAGACACCTTGGGTAAGAAGGAATGTTCAATAGGTCAAACCACCTAGGCATACGCAGGGCTTTTAAGGCCCAGGGTACTTGATAATTCCTATGGAGATATTAAAGATGTAAACAGTAAAATATGAAATAAATTCTGCAGAGAAACCTATATCAAGCAGCACATTCTTTCCTCAAAAGCCTGGGATGATCAAAGTATTAAAACAAAAGGCTCTGTGGCAAAGTTGAGGCTTTGTTAGGGGAGCGGGCACAGCGCTCGTCTCAGCCCAGAGGAAGGGATCTTTCTGAACTTTCCACAGATTTCAAAATTAGTTTGAAGACAGGCGATTCTGACTGTGAAGTCTGATTGTTGCGCGAGTGCACCTCTCCTCAGCACTAAATACATTTTCAAAACCTCTTTCGATTTTTGTACATTTTACAGCCATCCTGTATCTACACTTGCCACTTTGCTTTTGTGAGCTTTTGACATAACAAAGGCAGAGGCAAACAACTTAAAATCATATTTGCCAATTTTAATAGTAAGGAACTTGGTAAGGTGCAGGAGCCATAAATTATTTAAAACTTGGAAACACACGAGTTTTGTGTGTTTTTTTTTTCTTTTGAAATGAGACTGTATTTGTACTAAGAAAAAAGAAAATGCAAAGTTTCCCACTACTGTAAATAAACTTCTTTTTTGCCGGCATAATGCATATCTCCACCACCAGCACAAGCCAGATACTGGCTTTGTGCTGTACTGAACATGAAATATTAATGTTGGGTACCTATAAAAACTATCCTTCGGTTCACCCTCTATTTACAGGGTACAGAAGCAAATATCCTACCCCTTGCACTCAGTAGACACCTCAAGCCCCTTCTGCGCACTGCCCCACCTTTCCAGTACGTGGTTTGTTCCAAAATAACCTTTGTGCAGTTAAAATACATCAGAAACAGGATGTGAGCAGCTTTCTGGCACAGAGTAATTGAACAAGGGCAATTCACGAACACGCAGGAGCCAGGCCTTTGTGGAGCCTTGCACTTCTAGCATCCAGCCACGCATGTGACTGCGCAGTTGTGAGCATAAAGGGTGAAGGGGGCAGTAAAGAAATACTATTAGAAGCTTAACAGTAGGTTTTTAGCGCTGCCCCTTCCGCACAAGGAGCCTCTCCTACAGGCCGGTCTGCTTGGCAGCTCACAGCGCCACGCAATGCCCCTCCGAAAATCAAAGCCCTGTGACTCTATGAAGGTCCTTCTGGAAGATTTTAAACAAACAAAGCCAAGAAGCAACAAAACCGAAACAATAGTAAAAAGGTTAAGTCACCAACATATGTTTCTCACGTGACGTTCATCTTGAGTATCTGGTAGCGCACAAAACAAGACGGTCCTGCAAGGTTCTTACAAACGGGTGTTAAGGTGAAAGAGAAATCTCCACGATAAACAAATTCCAATAGTATCAATCCACTTCACTGACTAAGCTCCTCCATGGCTCTAAGAAGAAGTATTAAGGAACCGGAAAGCTACAACGCATTCATATGCGATTATTAGGACCATTATAAACAAACTGCACGAACAACCAAAGTGATAGCCAGGTTCACTATTACAGCCTTCCACAGCACTCAGAATTCCACAAGTTTTTAAGGAGCCACTAAAACACATTTTATTTTCCTAGAAGAAAAAAATATGCTTACAATTTTTTTTCAGTTGTACAGATCCAGTCCAAGCATTTTTTTTCAAACACAGAATTTCCACAATGAAGTTTGACACACACACACACACACACACACACACACACACACACACACACAGCCTCCTCTCCGAAAAATGAAGTCAGAGTAAGAACTGTTTAGGTCCAATACTTGAAACACAGCTGAAGCTGAATGGCCTAGGGTGAAGAGAGATCTTCACAAAACCTAAACTGAAGGCAGAGCTCTGTCAAAGCCGGAAAACACATCAGTATTTTTCTCTGAACCACACAAAATTCAGTTTCCTACTTTTTCTTTAAGTTCTTTAGGGAATGAAAATAGAAAACTTCCCTTGAAAGGAAGAAAAGCAACCCCCACCACCACCACACGCCTTCTCCTACCTCACAACAAATCCAGCTCAGGATGCACAAAGAGAGCAAAGATTTAAAAGCTTTCAGACAGAAATCTTAAGACGAATAAGAGTAATATCATTGCACAGCTCAGAACGTTCCCTGACGTGACAACTGGAGTCAGGCACCACGCTAGCTGTGTTAGCTCACTGGGAACCACCACGGCGGGGCCCGTTCCACGCTTCCTGCTGCTCGGGTCCGCTCAGTACGAGCCGGGTATGGCACAGGCAGCGTCCAGCGGGCAGCAAGCGCCCACCTTCGGCTGGGCAAGCGGCCCTGCGAGGCCCCGAGGCGGTATTTATACGCACTACCACACAACACGAGATCAGGGGATAGAGGTTGCTTAACGCTCCCCCTGTATCAGCTCGAACTTCTGGATGATAACAACTACCAGGCGATAATCTCATTTCTCTACCACGGAAGGCTGAAAGGTTTAAAAATCATGTAGAAGCACCACCTATTTTTTTTTTTTCCAAATACAGATTTGAAGGTTTGTTTACCGAGCGACAGAATTCCTTATTAAAAAGCAATAATTAAAAAATCGCCCCCCAAAGAAACAGTTTCATTCAGCTACCATGAAACATGCCCAGATACAAATAAAACGCCCAAATCCTGTGATCTTTTTCCTAAAGTCCGGCAATTAACTTCTCTAACTAATATGGGTGCAGGTATGTATTTTTCGATTGTTGCTTTCTTTTAAGACCCTGTTCTTACTGGAAATTTAACGTCAGTATTTAGATACAACCTATAAAGTTATATTATACACAGCCATTAACAAGCTTAACGTAAAAGTTTTAGCATTACAAGTTAGCTGTATAGAAGTCATGAATTTTAAACTTCTAGTTTTCCAAGGCTTCGAAAAGCATGCTATTTTCTTCACAAATTAAGCCTCTTTTCATCCAAGTTAAACATTTCCCTGCTATGTAGCATACCCAGCCTCACCAGCTAGCTCCGGGCAAGCAAGGGAAAGCCAGAGGAAACGGAATGACAAAACTGAAACTACTCAGGTGTCTTCATTGTTACAAGTGAGCACAGTGAGGAGGAAAAAAAAAAAAAGGAAAAAGGAAAAAGTAAACAGACAGCCCAAATCCTTTTCATTTATGACACCCGAGGATCTATAGCTAAGAGAAAAAAGCCACGTTTACCTATCTGGGCGCGCAGGAGCATCCGTGCCTTAGCACGACAAGCAGCGACAGCGGGTCTGGCTACGAAAACTTTGCTCGCCCCGAGGAGCCCGCGCCTGGCCAAGCGCGTGCCCCTACCTGGGCTTCCCACGCCCGGCCCCACAGCGCCCGGCTGCCTCGCGACACGCGCGTTATTACCCCCAGTGGGATCGCTGTACGCGCAGTCCCTGCGGTGAACAAAAGTTCATTGTCAAGCTCGGCGCTTGGGCCCAAACAAACATCCAGGGGGTCGGAGGGGGAGGACGGAGAGGAAGCGCGCCTGTCCGCAGCCCCAAGGTCTGCAGCGATCACCGTTACTCACAATTAAAAAGTGGGAACAGGTGTAGCAGATATCATACTTTGATAGCCGAACAAAGAATATTATAGCACGTGACCGAAATGTGATGACATTTGTTCACCAATCGAAAACAAAAGCCACTCTCCAATGGCACTCTTTCCTCCACCCCCAAGAATTAGGAACTTGGAAACCTCTCCATATTGAAACACATCTGCTCATAGCCTCCTTTTCTGACACTTGAGAAGAAGTTGAATGAAGAGCCCCATGCATTAACCCAATACAAATCCCCCTAGAAGCCCAGGTGTGCAATCCCAGCCCAGCACCCACCGAACTGCGGACGTGGTTGGGAAAAAGCTCGACCGACAACGAAGCTCAGAATAATAAAGAGAAAGAAGGAAAATAAAAACAATACACAGACACAAAAAAAAGGAAAACACCACTACAGAAAGGCAAGTGAAGAAAGGAGCGCGCACAAGAGGACTATACCAAATGGCAAAGTCCCACATACGGCCCCACTCCACCTACACAGACACGCGCAGGAGGGAGGGACAAAATAAAACGAAATAAAAAAGAAAACCCGAAAAAAGTCGACATCTGTAATCCCAGCAGCGGCCGTGCCGGAGCAGAAGTGTGAAATCCCAGAGGCGTCCTTGCACTGAGCTTTGTACCTGTGCAGGAAGGGCAGCCCCAGGGCGAGGGGGGCAGGAGAGACTTGAGAATAACAAGTTGCAGAAGAAACGGAATTTTCCCGGCGCTACTCGGGCCCCAAAGACGAATGAAAGGAAGGA
>VXAA01004498.1:1713-84940 GCA_013399115.1 Anseranas semipalmata
GGGTCCCTTTTGGAGCAGCTGGAGCTGGCTCTGATCTGACATGGGGCAGCTGCTGGGCTCTGCTCACAGAGGCCACCCCTGCAGCCCCCTGCTACAAAACCCTTTCCTCATAAACCCAGTAGAAGGTATCAGGTGGAAGATTAATTGTAATTGGATAGTCCACAATTATTTAGCAGTTTAATATGCTTAAATTATTTTTTATCAATGTTAATTAACATTGGAATTTCTTCAAATGAAAACTGCTAATTTTATTAATTTTGCCAGATCCAAAACACATTGAACTCAGTAGAAAGACTAACAGACTTCAACATACTTCAGGGTTTGCATAATTAGAGAAAACATGCAAGAAGTTATCTTATTAGGATGACTTTTAAAGTATGATTCACTTCATTGTGTTCCCATTCCATCATGTTTGCTTTTTGTAAATAAAGCAATGAGCTTGGTGGAAATCTTTAGCTAGTGCAATCAGTTTTTAAGCAAATATTACATAATACTTATGGGAAGTTTATTGTCAAATATTGTTTCTAAGTGTTCAAAGTGGCAAACTGGGAAGAAATCCTGCTATGTCTTAAGTTTATGACAGCATTTCCACAGACTTTAACATGACTACAGTTTTGCCCTGGATTCTAAGAATTACATTTAACATGTCAACCAACAGTAACATATACACACTATGTTGCCTGAATAAATAAATAAGTAAATAAATAAATAAAAGAAAACACCTTGAATAATTGCATTTTCTTCTTGGATTAGCTGCAGTATCTACTCATCATCTAAGAGATAGCCAGAGTCTAAGGTAGCTGACAATTTTAAGACACGATACAAATTTCATGATGAAGTTTAATATTAACAATACAAGAAAAAGCAATCACTGTGATGTTACAGTGGAACAAGACCCCAGTTCCCAAGAGCAACACTGCCAAGAGATATGAATCCCTGCCACTTTTACACTCTGATTTAGACTGATAACAATGAAATACAGCAGTAGTATCCCAGGCACACGAAGAATAAACATTTTACTGTATTGTATTTTAGAAACAAAAAAGTTTTTGTTTGTTTGTTTGTTTTTTGGAAATGAAAAAAGCCTTTGTATCTTGGGTGGAGTTTCAGCTCAAAACAAGGGAATGAGAATTTGTCTGCTTTGAATTAGGGACTTGGATCTAGGTTTCTAGATTTTCAGGTAAATTCTTTATTGCTGGTACCCCTGGAACTTCTTTTTAACCTTTCTCCCCTCAATATCTTATTCTGGAATAAAGCCACCAATCTTTTCAAAGAACAGAATTATTGTTTTTTCTGCCAGCCTTTACTGAGGAGATTCAAGGATCCTTTCCTTCCAATCTGGATTGAAGCATTTGAAAGAACACAATTTATCATGGTTTAGATATGAGTCATGTCCCCGATCTCTTAAAATGAGAAACCTGGTAAATAACAATCTTTAGTGAAATATATTTTAGGGCTCCCCAGATAAACTAAGATCCCAGTTACCAGACTGCAGCATACAAGCACCTTCAGTGGGATTTCCATGCCCACTTCAGACTTTAAACCCCTAAGCCTCCCTGCCTGACAAAATGTAATGCTGTATTGAAGCATTTTAAAAACAGTGAACAAGCATTGATCTCAAAGACAGTGAGGGAAAGGGAAAAGGCAGACAAATGTTTCCTACTTAGTGGTCACAGATAACTTATGATATATTCCAGGGCTTTCATGCCAAAAATATGGCTGCTGATTACTTTTGTTTTGTTTTGTTTTGAAATTTATTTTGTTTTTGTGATTTGCAGAATGTTTTCTTACAAGAAGAAAAAAATAGCTTTACCAATGTGTGTTGTGACACTTCACATATTTAATTCAGTTTTTAGGGACCTTACAAATCTAAGGACATCAGATTTGTTATTCTAACGTTACTGGTAGACTTTTGAGTAATTAAAAGGCAGTCTGAATTTTGAGGTTATTACTGAAAAAGTCAATTATGTTCATAAAGAACACAGACTCATGCAGCAAAATCTTTTCACTGAAATGCAGTGAAGGTACTAGAATTTGTCCAAAAATTGTTTGAAGCCTTTGTTTTTAAACTACTAAAAATGTTTTTAGAGGAGTCAGAAAGGAGTCTGATAAGAAAAGCAGTATTAAAACTTTATGCTAACCATATAGTTTACGTTTTGTTATGAGATTTAGCTTGTGTGAAAGGCCTTCAGTGCTGTGCGTACATTGAAAGGAAGGCATTAAAGCTCTTTTCAGTTCCTTTCAGTCACCATATTGCTTCCAGAATCATGTTGATAAAGAGAGAGGATTCTTCTCCTCGTCATTGAGACTTTCATATGATCTTGGGAAAAACTGGGCAGAGACAGTAGAGAGAATTCATTTCTGTATGTTAGAAATGAAGTGGCAGCAGCTCAAGCTTCAGCTGACCCTTCAGAAATGCGTTCTACATGCATCTAAACAGATTTTGAATAACTGTGTGGTTGCAGGTCTCATTAACACAGCCTTCATAATGGTTCTTCCTCTTTTCAGTTCTAGCAGGATCAGGAACACAGTAGAAAGGAAATATTTTGATCCCTCTGCACTCCAGACCCAAGCAAGAATGTAAAGAAGCAAGAAAAGAAAAGAGAAAAACAAAACAAAACAAAACGAAGCTCATAACACTCATTCAACTTTGGATTAATTCAATCATATTACTTGGCTACTCCTTAAAAATTAATCATTCTAATCCTCTCTCTTCCTCCTTAATTTGAATGATGAATTTAAATCTTTCAGAGAATGACATCCTCCAATTACTTGCTGTCACCAGTTATTGCAATTTGGAGGATCGCATTCGATTTGTTACCATACTGTTTTTATTTGTTTTTGTGTTGCTAGGTGGTATGATAAATTTCTCCAGAACTGCTGTAGGTCACTACTTTCTTCATCATCCATCTTTCCTATTTTCTGCATGAATTCAGTCAAGATTTTTTCTGTAGACAGGATTGTATTTTCATCTGTTTATTTTCCTTTACTTTCTGCCTCTTTGGAAGACTTGCTGGATTTGTGTCCAAAGTAGTTCAATGAAGCAATAAAAGGACTCTAAATGGGAAGTTAGCAGAGCTGTGCATGTTTGAATGGACTGAAGAGGCAGAGGAGCAAAGTTCAAGGAAGTCAGCTGGATTGGAAATCATGAGGGAAGAAAATAAGTGCTAAGGAGCAGAAGCTCAGAGGGAAAGAGAGTGAAAACAGGCCTCAGTTGCCATCATCCCCTTTTTTCTGTCACAGTCTCCCCAGACAGAATCTGTAAACCTCCCTCTGACCTCCCAGCACAACCCCAAGGGTCCAGCCACCAGCACTCCATGGTCCCTTGCCTTGATCTACTATGGCACTGCGGCAAAACCATGGGTCAGGCTGCTAAGGAAATTTCCAATTTGTGAAGAATGGCTGTGAGTAAGTCTGTAGGACAGAGCCACACGTGGTAAGAAAGGTAAAATTAAAGAGCTGGAACTTTTGGGAAAGGGATTCCTCTCAGCTCAGGGGCTGAAAGAAAATGAGCAAAATTGAAATGTACACAAACCAAAGTGGAAAAAACAGGATATTGACAGATATGATGGAAGAGAAGCACTGAAAGTGTGCCTAGAGAGCAGTATGGGCCGATTCGTCTCCTCCTGCCTGCCCAGCAAAGACTCCTCAGGTGTCTTACTGGGGTCATAAGCATACTTGTGATTAATCCACCAGCTGTCTTTTGTGTGCTAGCTTATAAATAACTGTTTTATGCTTACACAGTGATGATTGCTGTATATAAGATCAGGAAGAAGCCATACTCATGTTAAAAGAAGCGGCAGGGCTCAGAGAGATTGATGCTTCCTATTCTAACAGGGTTTGGAAATATGTAAATAACAACATATTCAGGGAGGAAGAGCAGCATACACAAAGAAATGTGTGAAGACATGGACCTCATATATATCCAACATGTCTGAGTGAGCAGGATTAGCAATGTGTCCTGACCAGGGAAAGAAGAGAAGCAGACATCACATGTGAGGACCTCTGGGAGAAGGGGAGAAATGGCTTGCCCAGTGAGGTGCAGAGTGCAGTGCAGAGTCCTGACTAACAGCCATTTGGCACAGGAATAGAGAATGGGGTAGACTAAAGGTGTAGCTAAACAAAAAGTGAACTTAACATATTTTGAAATGAAAGTCATGAACCTATCAGTTTAAAGGAAGTAGAAAAGAAATGTATTAATATTGCATTTCCCCACAACTGGCTACTGTATTTTCAGTAGGAATATAATGGAAAGAGAAGATCTTTCACGGGATCTCTCTATCAGGGTGTTTGCTCTATGAGCTGTATATAGGCTAATGTTACAGGAAAGAAACTGAAAAATATAAATCACATAAAATAAGGTTTTTCTTCCTCTCAGAAATATCACAGTAGATTTTAGCAAGCCATAATTTAATTGATTCTCATTCTTTGCTGAATCCCCAATAGCATGTGTGACAAGTAAAGTACTGGAAACTGCTGCTTTTTTAAAAGTGATTTAACACCAAAGGACAACCCATTGAGACACTGGGGCCAAGACCTCTATTTGGCATGGCTTCAACGGTCATTTCTACATTTCACAATGAACTAGATTTCTTCTGGATGCTACTGTGGCAGAAATTTTGCATGAAAATGGTTCCATAGAGGGCTACATGGAAAAAAACAAACCTTCTACAAAGAAGAGGAGTGGAACAGGAAGCCTTTAAGCTTTCAGTCTCAGAAATATTTTGTGTAGTCCTTGAATGGGCAATAAGATTGAGAGTGATGGGATAAAATGGTGTAGTACTATAAACCATCTAGTGTTTCTAGCATCAAAAGGGGGCAAGTTCAGTCATGAAAGGCTTCAGTCCACTTCCAGGACCCACTAAGTTGCCTGACTTCTCTTGAGAAGCAAAAACTACCTACATACAAGTTATTGTAAAGGTCTAAAGATGAAGCAAACTCTGTCTCAGGAGAGTAAACAGAAGGAACTTGGGAAAGCTGGCAATCCTTGAACCAACTCTATTTATTAAGAAAGGCTCCTCCTTGTACTAATGTTTCTTGACAGTAGTTTTAGCCACAATGCCCCTTAAGGATGTGAGTGACTAATGAGGCAATACACATTGGAACTAATTCTCTCCAGCCTCTGACCTTTTTCTGCAATGTACTTCATTTGCTGTTCTTCGCCCTGAGACCCTAGCCAGCACTGCTCTACCATTCCCACCTGGGACATGACACCTACAGTCACGCCATGGGGTGACACAGCACCTGAGCTGGTGGGCATGGGGCTGGGCTGGCCTCCCAGCTACCTCCTGTGCATCACAGCCCTCTGCAACATCAACTTGAAACTTCTGTGACTTATCTTGGTTTCTCAAGCTATATAGAGGTTATCTCACTAGTGCTCTGGTGCTCAGGAGAGGGATTGGACATAAGGTTTTCCCAGAAGACAAAGGTTCTCAGAAGTAAGTCCTCTTTCAGCTGTTTACCTTCTTTCTAATTTTGCCAGGGCCTACTCAACTTAACCATGGATCTGTCACCACCATNCCAGTAGGGTTTTTATTACCTATAATATTGGGGAAAATGCCTCAAGCTGTTGCAGATCTTAAAAATAAGTTTATAATTGCTTTAGCTTGCTTGGAGTGGATGTCAATGGACCTTCCTTTCCAGACTCATGAGCTTCACATGGGTTACTCGCCTCCTTTCTCCAACTCGTTTCAACAGAAAACTTTGTTTTCGAAGGTTTCATTAGCTTTAATCCCAGGGTTTACAGAACTGTGAGATTTCTAGAAATAGTATAAAACCAAAGAATCACATTGTGCTGGTAATAGGAATTTTCACTTTGGTCATGCTAGATGTTTTCCTATTTGGGAATATATAAGATGTACCGGAATAAAGCTGAGAAACTGGTGAGCTGTCAATAGTTCACAACAGACTCTGAATAAACCTTAGAAAAAATGGTATTATATGTTGTCTCATATACATGAAAATATATGGAGACTATTCCTTCTGAACATCAAAACCATGGAGTCTTGCTTAGAATTTCCATTACAGAAAATGTTAGACACTTGATCTTGATCCAACAAACATATACATTCTGAACTTTGTTTTTGAAAACAGTTCCTTTGACTTCAATTTACCGTACATTATCAGTAAAATGAACATAAGAATAAATATCTGCTGCATGAATGCCGTCTATACTTCCATAACAAACTAAAAATTAATTAAAATCTCAGAGAGTGGTAAGGCATTGGGATAGGTTGTCCAGAGAAGCTGTGGATGCCCCATCTCTGGAGGTGTTCAAGGCCAGGTTGGATGGGGCTTTCAGCAACCTGGTCTAGTAGAAGTTGTCCCTGCAGGACACCTGTCCCCATGGCAGGGGAGTTGGAGCTAGATGGTCTTTAAGGTCCCTTTCAACCTAAACTATTCTATGATTCTATGAAAAATCAAATATTTCCTAACATATCTGGAAGGCAGTGGCTGTTTGAGAAAGACAAAGCTTAGGTAAAAATCAAGACACACAAAGTTCCACGGGCATATACCAATATTGTGCCTCATAACATTTGACAGTAGGATTTTTCTGTTGATATGTCATACTAAGTATGCTAAACCTTTCTTAATGAATAAAATGTTCTAAGATCCAACAATATCATGCTGATTTATTTCTGTTTACATTGTCTGCATAGTCAGCTCAGAGGACATGAGCAAAAGTCAGTCACACAAGGATTAATAAATACAAAGTAAACTCAAAGCTAACTAAGAAATAAAACAGAGTACACCACTTTTTAAAATATAAAGGCAAGTATAAAAAGGTAATTTATTCTATTTAGAATCTATATTATTATTATTGGTATCTATTTGTACTACTGTTACTTGTTCCAGATAATACGCCAAATATCAAAGAATTCAATAAAAAAAGTATGGTAAAATCTAGCCAGATTATAAACACTGAGATGATTCTAACTTCAGTGGACCTTCTCATAGCTTTAAAGTTAAGTTGGTATATTTGGTTCCTTTACTGAGGTATTTGAAAAATCCTATTATTTCTAATAAAAAATGGGAATGCATGTAATACTGAAGTGTTCTGTTTTTTTTTTTTGGGGGGGGGTTAATTTTCTAAAATGGTGGAAAGGAAAACCAGTTAGAACTTAAGACCTGTGTTTTGAACAGTGAGAATATGTTTCTGATTACTTGAACTGTAGGGCTCCCAGTAACCAGGAAGAACTAATTTTCGTTTCCAGTCCTAAAAACACATACCACTCATAGTTTTCAGGAGAGGTCAAAGACAGTGACTTTGGTAATTTACATTTTGGGGGTTTTAATTTGAGATTCTTTAATATGGGGCCTGATTTTTAGGAAGTACTCGACTTCTCTTTTTTCTTGAAATTGCATTCCTTTAATGCGAGGCAGCATGAAGCAGAGGCACGACTATTTTTTTTTCTAAGATCCATTGTTTTAAGAAAGTGCATTCCAAAATGTTTTGCATCAAAATGTTTTGTATTCTAATATTGGTCTATTCAAATATGCATTAATCAGATGACTAAACTGTTTCCTCCTCTTTTCTTTTTTTCAGAATACATGCTTCACAAATATTAAGAATCATCTCTCACGATTTGCAGCAATTAACTGTACGTGTAGGCAAAATACAGTGTCTGTCTCAAAATACTTATGGGTATTTTAACTTCTGTTAATGTGTAATAAGAGACTGATAAAATTGCAGGTTCATCTATTGACTGAAAAACATTGATTATGTTGTTTTGAAAAGAAAGCTCTACTAATGTTTCTTAGAAGTGCTCAGCACATTTGGATCTATGTTCTGATATTTTTGCTTTTGCAAGCAAGAACTTATAATAATAAATTTCAATGACTTTCTCCATAGTTCAGTTTAAAAAAGAAAAAGAAAGAGGGAAAAATAGAAAAGTCAAGAAAAATTAAATAACTAATTAGTAGAAAGAAACCTTGATGTTTAATTATTTTTTCAGGGCTCTCACCTGATCTTGCTGTATATTTCCTGGGCTGCTACTTCTTTTAGAAGGCACCAAGAGTAAGAGTTTGTCCACTCTTATTTGAAGTAGCATGCAAATGTATTATAGAAATATTTGGTACTGTATTCTTACTGGGATCCAAGCTTTACTGTACTGAACATTAGGAACTGTCTCTAGCTCCAAACTTGAACCACTTGGGATAAATTAGAACAAGTTTAATGCTGATATAATGGGCATCGTTCTACATTTTCACCTGAACTTGGGTTACAAGACTTATCTTGCAGAAGAATATGATCTAGACAGCACTGTCAGAAAGATCCTTGTTAGCACTTCACTGTGGTTATAAAGGGGGGAAGAAAAGTTGTTTGTTAATACCAAACTATTACATGCTATCTCTGTAAATGTAACATGTGATCAGATTTAAAATTTGAACACAAATTTGTGTTGTTCAAGCCATCCCAAAATATACTTCATGTTCAATCCCGTAAAGAAATATCTGAGTAGATATAGGCTTATACACCTGTCTTAAGACAGAACAAGTCACCTTATGAAGGTACTGATTAAAGAGGGAATGTAACTGACTGCCTTAGACTATTTTGCATTCATCTTCTACGTGGATATAACGGACCTCTGCTTTCTCTTCTGTGTTCTTTACTCCTAAAAAATAGGAGTGCAGGCTCAGTCACCTTCCACCCACCCCAAGTACCTGCAGAGGATTTCTTTCCACACTCACCCTCCAGAACAATATTCTTTGTATGACGTTTGAAGTTGTTGCAATGAACCTGAAAAATGTATCTTCTGATTTCTACTGGCAATGGAATTAATTTTCAGTTTGAGAACTGTTGTCAAATGGGTGAAGCATTTCTTTGTTATCTATGTTATTTGTTTAAGAAACAGTTCAATCAGAGTTTCCATACAAGTTATGTGAATGTGGGATGGGACATATGCTTTCCTTGCAATGTTCCTGAACGACCCGAGGCCAAATTATAACGCTGATTCCCTGTATCTATATTGAATGAGCATTACAGAGAAGAATTGTGCTAGTACAACATTCTATTGCAAACATTTCCTCGTGATATTCACAGGAAAGGAAAAAAGACTACCATAGGAAAACAAAGAATGATGACATAAGCCTTATCCAAAGGGACTCCCTGTATTGATCATACCAAAGGGACATCCAGCACGGGGTGAACTCTTAGACATTCTTCAGGGGATCACAAAAGGGGAAGGTCAAATAGGATGGGATTTTATGACTTAAAGGCTGTGAGCAGAGGCTGGTTCATGAACACTAAAAGTAGCAGTTGTAAGAGATCCTGAGAGACAGATTAATTTTTATTTCTTTGTTTCAGAACAGAGGAATAGAGGTAAAAAAGAATACTAGTGTGAGAGATAGCAAGGTTGCAAAGATTCCCAGGGGTCAGACTTTATGCAAATTCAGGTGTTTCACAGTACACTCTGCTGCTTCAGTCTCCAGCAGTTAACAAGATTTATGCCTATGAGCTGGAATCAAATTATGATTCTGTACATTTTTGTAAATGCCATTCAACATAATATCACCCAGGTTTGCTGATAGTTCATAAAGAAGTCAATAAGTATCTGTTATTTACTGAGATGTCAACTTAAAAACCTCTGTGTAAATGGAAAGACTAGTAAGACCTTTTCCTGTTAAAAGACACATCGGTCTCTTTTAGGGAACACTTCAAGGAGTTTCAGTCCGGTAATCAATACATTTCTATATTTGTACAGCTAATCAGAGCATCTGCATTTCAGCTAAATTACTGTTCAATAGAAGAGTCACAGAATCAAAATTATTAACTTTGTTACATTGATTTCCTTTGTTCTGCATGTTACCCAGACAGCAAAATTAAATATGTTCATTTTAATAACTAAAAACTGACACAAAATCATTCCTTTGCAAAACATTCTCCTCTGTCAAGACTATAGCATCTTAAACCACAACCATTGCCATTCATTATTTTAGCTATGAGGATTCAACAGTTCTGTACACAGTTTTTCTAAATATATTCTTCACTAAGCCTGACATCTGTTACCGAGTATCTATGTGGAGAGGCTTGTCACAGCTGCTTGCAGAACAAGCTGTTGGAAGAATCTGATGACCAGGACATGAGACTCCTTTCTCTCACTAAAATTAATACAGCTTCCTAAAGTGGATAGGTCTTGCAATCATTTAGAATAGATATTTAGAAGGCATTTCTGTCCAGGGAAACAGTTATAAAAAGTAGAGAATTTTAACTATATGCTCTAAAGATTGCTGTAAATTGCATTGAAAAACTGAAGGCTAGCATGTTGAAGTTTAACAGAGGTGCTCCACCCAGGCAGGTCTTTATGCAGCCAAGACTAGAAACAATGCACGTACTGCTATGGGCCTATACTTTCAACACAGTGCCATTAATCCCAAACCAGAGGAAACACTACGTGCCGCTCCCCAAACCCAGCTGCAGTGGAGGCGCAGTTACCCCCAGCATGCACCTCTGTCCTGCAAACAGTTCAGGGGCACAAAGCCTCTGCCTGGTCAACCCCCTGCTTTGGGACTACTGATTTTTGAAAACAAAACCAGAATAGGTTTTAACACTCTTGTTCTCCCCTATTAAATTACAGAAGATAAGAAATCTGTGTCAGATATGCCCAAATTGTAACTGCAGCCTGGTTCCCTCTGCTTGCAGAGGTGACATGCCTTAGGGCAGCTGGATGTATAAAGGTACCACTGAGGTGGTGCAAAGCTCACAGCAGAGCAATGGATCTGAAGTGTGGAACTGTATTTCACAGCACAGTACAGCTTCAGCCTGGAGTTGCTGGGAAGCTCACAAAGCCACCTGATCCAACATCCAAGGCTCCTGCAGCCCTGAAAGGGAGCAGAGCTCTCCAGCGAATGCCAGCACTGCTTATATTCACACGTTCTAACAGGGGAAGATCATACCTCACATTACTGCCAAGATACCAAATGAACTACCATTGATCTGTTAATTGCTGTCTTCCCCAAATTGGTGCCCTCTTTACTCCCCTTAGAAATTTGTCTTTGGACTCATTTGTGCCTCACCAGGAACCTTTCAGGAGGCGATTTGGCTGAGGTCTGAGCCAGAACTGCAGAAGGTTGCACAAGGATGAACAAACTTTCCCTAACGAAACCCAAATGGTGAGGTTATTTTCATGTTTCTCTCTCAGCAGAATGCTTGTATTAATTATGCCATTTAGCTTTAAGTAGAAGGAAAATCTGAATAAAACTGATTCAGCCAGATCTGAGTCCTCAGTTCAGAAAGCAGATTTGTAACTGTAGATGAAAAATGGCTGACGTTATGAATTTTGATCACAAACTGTTTTATAGTCTTAAGTGAAGAAAAGTGAAAAATGCATATTTGAAGATCAGTTTCATTGTATTTTTTCAAAAAATAACAAAGTTTACAATGTTCATAAGTGTATTGGCACAGTTGCCTGAAGTTTTTCATAGTTGACTTTAGCATCAGTACTACACAATAGATAATATTTGAACTGGATAGAACACTTCGATTTTTATTTTTTTTCCAGAACAGAAGATATCACTTTATGCCAAAATGTGTATTTCCAAAATGTATCAGTTCTGGTGAAAGTTTTGAGTTTGAGGGAAACTTTCATTGGACAAAGAGAGTTTATTCAATGCAGAAAACACCAAATAGAGAAACCTGATCTCTTCCTCAACAATAAGAATGGGTGCTTTAATATTTCATAGGATCATAGAAATGTTGATTGGACTTCTGCAGGTCATCTAGTCCAAACTTCTGCTTGAAGCAGATAGGTATCCAAAACTAAATCAGATCAACTGTGGCTTGATCTTATTGAGTGTGGAAAACCTCCAAAGATGGTGAGTGCACAATCATGCTGCATAACCTGTTCCAATGACCTTTCCAATTAGAAGTTTTTCCCAATGCACACCTTGAATACCCCAAAACAAGACTGGTGGACATTGCCCCTTGCTTAGCCATCTCTCATGACTGAATAGAATTAGATTTAATTGTCTTTGTGGCTTCTCTTAGAGTAGTAACTGTAGGCTGCTGCAGACTGTTGTCACTGTTATCTTCCTCTTCTTAGGTCAAAGAAACTCCATTTCCCTTTACTCCTTTCTCCTAAGCTGTGTACCCTCAGGATTTTGTCATTTCAGTGACTCTTGGCTTGAAGTTCCACCATGAAGATCCCTTCTGCATGAGCTGGTGGGAATGGGTTCTACAGATACTCACAGGTTTGGAAGGAAAAAGAGTTACCAGAGAAGAGCAGGCCAAGGAAAGGGAATGTACTTGCTGAGAAAGAAGCATGCAGCCATTTCTGAAGGACTGACAGGCTGTGAGGGCCGTAAGTCCTGTTGCATCTGCAAGAATTGATAGACCTGGACACCGACAGCCAGTCAGACCTGCCAGGAGCCACCAGTGCATACTGCCAGCAGCAGTGGGATGTGTCATTTGGACCACAGCCAAGGGGTTGGTGACTGCTATGTTCAGAGGGACAAGTGCAGGGCTGTATACATTCCTGTTAAAACAAGAGCTCCAGGGGACTTTTCCAAAGAGCTGTGCAGAAGGTAGCATGACCACCAGCTTGTGAGTCTGCAGCTGCGGCTGGCCTCCCCACTGCTGCTCCAAGAGTGCATCTATGAGTGAACATGTGAGTCTGCTACATGAGGGGATAACTGGATGTGGTGCCTGAATAGTTATCTGCTATTAATAACAACAGTCTAATGAATAAAAGGTGTTTCCAAAAGTAGTGGTTGCAGTCTGAGTCTCCCTGCTATTCAATCCCCTATTAGGAAAAAGGGATTTTACAAATCCTCTCTGTTTTCCCAACAGTCTTTTGGAATTAGGGGGCCCAAAACAGTGCTCCAGGTGCAGCCTAATATTTTTATTTGATAAAATTGAAGTGCTATTGTCTTGCAGTTATGACTCTTTTTAGACTACCGTTTTAAGAATACTTCCTTTGCTTGATTTAGCAACACTGAAGTTGAACTAAATACTTTTCTGCTGTTACTTAAATTCTTGGTAGTGTATCACCGTACAGAATACCACGTAAAAACTTTCCTGCTTAGAGAAAGTGAAATTGAAAACAAAAGTATTTCCTATCAAGTTTGTTCAGGTCCTTGCCACAAGTCCTTCACTGGTCTTGAAAGCCTGAAGCATTTTCTAACTCTCCAATATGTGTTACTCAGCCTTTTAGAGATTAGTTTTCTTCCCTTACTGCTGGCTGCCAGTCGGGAGAGGCTTGGAATGTTTTCTCTAATGCAATCCCATCAGCTGGTGCTACATATATGGGCAGTAAATCTAGTGAGAGAAGAGGGAAAGAATCTCTGATTAGTAAGACTAAATTCTATGTTTTTTTCTGTTGGATTGGGGCATGAGGGTGGGATGTGGCAAGGATTAAGGAAATGCTGAAAGTGACCCATGTTATATCCTACACCAGGTAGTGTCAGGCTTCGGTTTCTGTGCTACTGCCTGCCTTATCCCCTCTGTAAAATTCTCCCTGAGTATTGCTGATCCTAAAGGTAAATTACTGTATTCTTTAGCTAGACATTTCATCAACCTTTCTCTTTCCCTCTTTTCCACTCTTACCGAAGCATGGAGTTTGGCTAGAACTGGCACTACCATAATATATGATCCAAATTTGAAGAGCCATTTAACCCTGCAGGAAAGAAAAGGAAAGTCAAAATGCAACCCCACCACCCCTGCCCCCACCAACATTCTTTTCGTCTGACAATTAAAAAGAAATAGTTGCAAAAATATTAGACAAGATTTTAAAACTGTCTTCCTTAAAAGTACAATAAAACATATGCAAGATTCCAGCCCTAATAGGCAGCCTGCTGTCCTAGACCTCCCCAAAGCATGCCTGACAGTTCTGCTTCTGCTAATGGGAATTTTTGTTGATTTCAAATGTTCTTTTTTTCCAGTTCCTTGAAATTTTCACTGTATACAGACTGGAGCCTAATATCTTGGGGTAGCTAATACACACCCCTTGCTTCCAGAGAAAAGGTAAGGCTTATCAATAAGGATTTTTTGCCTGAATAAAAGTTTTTGGGTTTCCTGCACACAGCATTCAGGAAGATATATTTGACAAGCATCCATAGGAAGAGGAGAATTCCCAGAGGAAGTTAATGCTCTCTTAAAAGCCTGTGAGATGTGCCTGTAGAAGGCAGTGGGTGAAGGAAGGAAGTAGCACTTCCTACTATAAAAGTGGAAGATAACACTATAAGTAGGTTTTCTTTAAACACTTTTGTTTTCATTGTCAGAAATGCTACCTCATTTTGACTTATCCTCTGCTTCTGTGTACTCAGGAATATGCATACCACATGATTCCTGTATATAACTCACAGTAATAGTGTGGATCTTCCTACATTTTCTCTACATCACACAAGACAGTTTCACTGAAACCTTGTGTGCTTGATATGTGCAGCCATTGTAATCTCTTTTCATTTTATCTCTGTGACTTTGCTCTGGGAAAGCCAGGGAGGACTGCTTTGGTTAGAGTGAATGGTCATGCTATGCTCTTGTGGCTTTTATCTTTTCTCACTTCTCTCATTTTCTCAAGTTTCTCTCTCTTGGCATGTATGTGAGCTTGAATGCAGGCCTGCAAATAGAACTATGGCAGACGTGTTAATGAATGCTAACTAGACAAAAGCTGGTGCAGCTCCAGGTAATCATTTTGCAAGCAATTTGCTTGGATACTGAATATCCAGCCTGCACTTTTTATGTTTCCACCACAGGGATATCTTTCTGCACTAATTTAACACCCCCTCCAGCAGGACATTATCATCTCTCTCTTCCAATTCTGACTTTGTTACAATTTAGAGGACGACAGTACTGGTGGTTCTGTACCTCAAAGCCACCTGTAGCACAATTCCTTCCAGCCACACAAGTCTCCAGGCTCACACCCCACGTTGGCCAGGTTGTTATTCAGCAAGGAAAGTCCCAGGGTCAACACGTCCCTCTGCCCTCATCTGTGGGCATTCAATCAGACTTAAAATTTCTGAAGCAGGCTTAAGAATCTTTTAGGTCAGAAGGCAGGAGATGTATGCAGCAAATAGTTTCTCATGTGGAGGAGGTATTTCTCTTCAGAATGATAGAAGGGTCTTGCTGCTTGGTTTGTAAGTGTTCTCTTCTGCTTTTATTAATGAAGCAGTGATTTCCTTCTACTACCTCAATGGAAAATATACATAGAGAGAGAGAGATCTTATAGCTGGATTTTTATGATAATTTACCTAGAAGTCAGCAGGCCAAGCAACTTAAAGGAGACTATTGCATGGTGCCTTTCCGGAGCCAAGGAGATGACAAAAGGATGTGCAATCCAGCCCTCCAATTTGTCAAGATCTCAATCTCCAGCTGCATGAAGTTCCACAAGAGCAAATACTGGATTCTGCACCTTGGACAAGGCAACCCTGGATATCATAGAATCATAGAATCATAGAATGGTTTGGATTGGAAGAGACCCTAAAGTTCATCTAGTTCCAATCCCCTACCATGAGCAAGGACACCTTCCACTAGACCAGGTTGCACAAAGCCCCATCCAACCTGGCCTTGAACCTTTCCAGGGAGGGGGCAGACAAACTTCTCTCGGCAACCTGTTCCAGTGCCTCACCACCCTCATAGGAAAGAATTTTTTTCCTAATGTCTAATCTAAAACTACCCTCTTTTAGTTTAAAGCTGTTACACCTTGTTCTGTCACTACAATCCCTGATACAGAGTCCTTCCCCATCCTTCCTGTGGGCCCTCTTTAGGTGCTGGAAAGCCACTATAAATTCTCCCCAAAGCCTTCTCTTCTCCAGCCTAAACAACCCCAGCTCTCTCAGTCTGTCTTCATAGGAGAGGTGCTCCAGTTCTCTGACCATCCTTGTGGCCCTCCTCTGGACTCAATCCAAGAGGTACATGTCCTTTTTATGTTGGACACCCCAGAGCTGAACGCAGTACTCTAGGTATGATCTTATGAGAGGGGGAACTACACAGACTTGGGGATGAGAGCTTGAGAGGAGCCCCACGGAAAGGGATATGGGCATTTCGGTCGATGGCAAATTGAATATAAGTCAGCAGTGTGCCCTGGCAGTGAGGAGGTCCAACAGTGTCCTGGGGTGCACCAGGCACAGCATTGCTAGCCGGTCGAGGGAAGGGATTGTCCCGCTCTGCTCTGCACTGTTGTGGCCTCACCTTGAGCACTGTGTGCAGTTTTGGGTGCCACAATATAAGAAGGACATAAAACTATTTGAAAGTGTCCAAAGGAAGAGCAGGAGGACAACAAAGATGGTAAAGGTCTAGAGGGGAAGAAATATGAGGAGCTGCTGGGGTCACTCAGTTCATTCAGCCTAGAGAAGAAGAGACTGAAAGGTGATTTCATTGTGGCCTACAGCTTTCTCACAAGGGTGAGCAGAGGGTCAGGCACTGATCTCTTCTCTCTGGTGACCGATGTAATGGCATGAAGCTGTATCAGGGGAGGTACAGGTTGGACATTAGGAAAAGGTTCTTCACCGAGTGGGTATTTGGACACTGGAACAGGCTCCCCAGGGAAGTGGTCACAGCACTAAGCCTGCAGAGTTCAAGAAACATTTGGAAAACGCTCTCAGACATATGGTTTGATTTTTAGGTGGTCCTGTGTGGAGCTAGGGTTTGGACTCAATGATCCCTGTGGATCCCTTCCAACTCAGGATATTCTGTGAATATATGATTAATCCAGCTCTCACCTGTCAGTAAGATGAGACAAACCCACAACTTTCCTGCAATAAAACAATCTTGCTTAAATTGTTGGTTAAGTAGGACAACTATGATTATGCAAGGTTGCTTTCACATCTGGAGACCTTCATCTTGGGCAGCATCTTAACAGGAACAGAGCAGCTGGCCAGCATCAGCTCCCCAGGAGGCATGGCAGCTCAGGTGTGTTCCTCGGCAGCCAGTGGAAATAGGTGGGTCTCAAATCAAGACATTTCAGGACAGGAGCTTAAAATAGATTGTGCGAATTTCTTTGTCTGGAAAACTACCTTTACTGACTCATAGGTAGCCTAACCTCCTGATTTAAGTGCATAAACTTTGACCTTGCTTCTAAAATCCAGTCAGTGACCGGCATCCCTGAAAAATCACTTCTTACTACTGTGAGGACAAAGCCAATGACTTGCAGGAAAACAGTAATTTCTATTAAATGTTTCTCTGAAATAGATCATAAGGTCATGGGATCTGTGCTTCTTATAAATACCATAGCTGTTACTCACTTATATGACCATTATTATATCTGTCCTTGTTTTACAGATAGGCATTAATGATCCCTGCAGTTACTCTTAAAAGTGCATACTGAGTGTATTGTTTCAAGAGTTAAAACAAGGCAATAAACTAGGTTGAGGTATCACACTGTCTGTTATATGATTTTAATTAACCATTGACTTGCATCTAAACATTTATTATCTTTCTGTGTAAGAACACTACTACTAAACATATCCACACTATTGTCTAGATATAGAGAAAATATGAGAAGATTAAAACATTTTCCAGAACACTTATTTTAGAATTTGAACGTTAAAGTCTAGTTTCTGTAAGGATGTAATTTCTCTGCATGGTTAAACTGGCACATTCATCAATACTTTGCAGCTGCCACATACATTAGGTGAAGTTCCTATATTTCACTTTATTTAGTTTCAGGCTCCTTGACAGATATTATGTTTCTTTCAAATGTTTGTGCTATAAAGAAGTTCTCCATAATACTTTACATGCAAGTACCATGTTTTTTTTGAGATTATCCGTCATATGATGAAAGAGAATTTAGAAGAGCTCTTTGCCAATCCTTCCACACACTAGACCAAAGAACAAGGTGAGATTTGGTTTGCTTCCTTCTCTTTGGTTGATAATACGTTACAGTAGGATTTACAAACAACATGTGTTGGTCTTGGCTGTTCAAATGAAATTGTGTATTGTCAGCTTCAGTTGCAAGTAAGGTTATAGACCAGTAAACACAGTTTCTTGCATCCGGAGTTTTTCTTTAACCCTGGAACAATAACAGTAGGAAGCAATATAGGAAAAACAGCTAGAAAATGCAATACCACAAAATCCTTGATGAAAATCACTTTATTGGTGAACACTTTTACCACTGATTCAGAAGTGGGTCAGAACTTCTTCAACTCATTTATATTATATGTGTATAATATAAAAATATACTTTGTTTACAGATACTACAAATCAGTTATGTTTTACTGTCATACTGATGCTACTTTTCTATTTGTCATTTCATAGATTTCTGATCAGCCAAGAGATGCTTTTCTGCCATCTATGTCAGTGGAGACATGACCTGTGCTGAGGCACAAAGCTGGAGGTCTGAGGCCTGACGCAACCCAAGCTCTGCTATGCCCCATCTCCATCCAACTCTCTCCAAAGAATGATGTGATGTGAATTTTCTGGATAGCACAGTCTTACTAAAACAGAAAAAAAAAAGAGAGAAAAGACAGAGTACATGGAGGAAATACAGAATAAAGTGATATAATGATCTTTCATTTTATTCATGATTTAAATCAGCTTCATAAAAGTTCCTTCAGAAGCAAAGGAAAATATTAAGAATAGCATGTATTTTCTATCCACAAATTCACTGTGATTGCCTTCAATCCATCCTTCTGTCTGTTCTTCCAACCCCCAGTCTTCACTTATGTGCTTATCAAATATTTCTTTCCTATAGTGCCTCTCGTCCCTCAACCCAGAAGCCTCAGATATTCTTGCTCTACTTTTCATCTGTCCAAGTCTTTCTGCTTTCAGGAGGTAGTTACTACATTTGAAGATCTCATTCAGTGCCACAAAACCGTCTAAAAGAAAGACCTGAACATCATAGCCAGAGAAAACACAATCTTTTCTTTAGAGACGTGACAATGTTGGTAATGACCATGATAAATGTTTACCATCTCAACAAGTCATATGTGGAGGAAAATCCCAGCTAGTACCCAAATCTTCCATTTTTTCCCTTTCCCTCCACTTCTGTGTGTTATTTTTTTCCTTCAGCACACGTGAAACAACCCAGTCACCTCTCCTTTCTCTGGAGCAAACAGGTCCTGGCCTATATAAACCTCAGGTCCCTTGTATTCTTGAGAGCATTTTTCTACTTGTGTATCTTAATGAAGTTGCCTTAGGAAAGTTCTCTTAGGCTTAAAAAAGATTATTATCTGATATTCTGTGGACAAAGAGTATCTTTCTTCCTCCCGATCAAAGACGTAAAAACAAACCAAAACCTGGAAGAAATAGAACAGATGGTTGATTGTTTAAAAAACAGACCATCAGCTATCTTTTGGAGAGCCGGGGGCATATGATAAAGTCAGAATAGCCAACATTATCAAACCATGTTAGGTCTTGCTAAAGAAATTCAAAAATATACACACACAAACCTCTCAGCAGCAAACTGACTAGGACATTTTCTAGTTGCAAAGCTAAAGAAAGGGCAGGGAAAACTTTCAGGGACCAGTATGCAGCATGGGGGGGATTCAAATATGGGACAACTGTGACATGGGTCCTTTGCTTCGTTTTTCCAGTAAGAAGGATGATGCTAAACTGCTCACAGAATGATATTTAGAATTGGATATTGTCATGTCTGCATGAAGAAAGCCAAAGTATACAGATTCAGGTGGCAGATAAACTCTCCAGAGTGTATATGGTCTACGGTAATATTAAGTCCACTAGAGAGATTTTATAATTAATCTTCCAGCTTTAAGATGATACTATCTGACTGCAAACATATCCATACCAAAGAAAGCTATTCAGAACAAATATGATCCACTTTGTCTAACATCAGTCTTGTACAGGGTTTTGAACAAATTTTAAAATAAAAACATATATGTATAATGAAACATAGGTTGAATTAAATAGGCTGACAAAAATCATACAAAAACGTTGCCAAGGATGATTTTAGTCTTGCTAAATATCCCTTTAATAACATGTATTTTTTTGAATAAAGGGTGAGTGATGGACTTCATCTCATCTGGTTTCAATAAAGCATATCATAGAATGGTATCTCACGGGAAGTAATTAGTTTAAGATAATGGAAATGGTTGTTATGACAGGAATCACTAGAAAAGAAGACAAAAGAGAAATGATAACAGACTTTACTGAGAGGGCTGGGCAGAAGTTACTGCTGTAGCTCAGAGACTGTTGCACAGACAGTACAACAGTAATGGCCTGAGAACAAGGACTGAGAATGTAATAATTTGATTTACTGATAATACAAATTTGAAAGGCATCATCAATATACAGGAGAATGAGAATATCATACAGGAAGAACTGAATGACCTGGTCAACAGAGGTATCTGAGCTGGGATAAAATTTAATTGTGCAAAGTGCCATCTCATGAGTTTAAAAAAAAAAAAAAAAAACAATAGCAAGAACTGCTAGTATAAACAGGGAACTCATCAATTGGAATTGACAGAGAAAAAGAAAGATGTAGTATTTTAATCAATCACAGCATGACTAGGAGCCTCAAATGCTGCTGTGGTCATGAAAAAAGAAAATTCATCAGGTATGGCTTTCCCACTGAAGACAGGGAACCTATAAATACGTCTGCATAAGGCATCAGCAAGAGCTCATCATGAATGCTATGCACGCTTTGGTCACCCACATGCAAGAAAGATGGACTCAAGCTGCAGAAGGTGCAAATCAGTGCTACTATGATCAGGGAACTGATGAGCCTATCTTATATGAGGAGAGTAAAGGAACTTGGCTTGCTTAGCCTAGCAACACAAGGGAAGAAAAGGGGATATAATTGTCCTCTCTCAAAAAAATACCAGGGAAGAGAAGAACTATTTACACCAAAGGATGGTGCTGAACAAGAACAAATGAGTGTAAGCAGTCATGAATAAATATGGGTTGAAATTAGAAGGAGGTTTGTGTGAGAGGAGCGAGGTTCTGGGACAGCATCTATTGGATAGAGTGAGAGGGGCAAAATCTAATTAGGCTTAAAATAGAACTTCACACATTTCTGAATGCGAAAGTGGTGTGTTTTCTGGTGGTAAAAATGGACCAGACTCGGAAGATCTTTTCCATTTCTGTGGATTTTTTTTTCTGCTATTTTAGAAGATAAGAATATATGGCAGGTCTTACAGTCATATGAGCTTTTAAGGGGTCCTTTATATGTGACAAGGCTGTACAGTAGATTTTGAAGTAAAACTGTAGATTTCTTAAATGTGTTCTTGGAGCCACAGAAAAAGCTTGTGTAGGAAACTAATAGCAACTGCCTGTGCAGTCCATCCCATTATCATGGTCATATTCTTAAACTTTCTGTACAGTCACAGTCATGTGTTAAAGGTTTGTGTTTTATGTTCCTTGAGAGTCTATTTCAGGTCCATTCACCTTGTTTTAATACCACTTAACAATTCCCACTTTATACTCTTTTTTTTTTTTTTTTTTTGGTGATCAATTTGCAATCATTACCCTATTCTTATCTTTTTTCTTTTGGAGTTGCAGAACTTTCCAGCTGTTTCTCAACTTTTAGTCAGTATTCAGTCATTTACATTTCCCTCATAACTTATCTTGCCATCTATCATTACCATAGCCCTTGTTACAGTTGGTTTTTTTCTTTGTTTGTTTATTTCTTTGTTTGTCAAAGAAATCAATGATATTTTGGCTGATAGCATGCTGAGATTAGAACGTATTTGTCTATCATTTATTTCTGAAAACTTTACAATTTTGGGAGGGAATAAAATTTTGAGATTTTTGCTTTTTGCTCGTGAATTCTGAGAGACCATCACCTGTTACATTAACAAGTATTTTTCTCCATGATAACTCATGAGACTTCACTAGTGGAACTCTTTAGCCAATATTGACAGCATCTTTTCCTGAAACAGCTGTCTCTGACCTGAAAACGTGTCTTTCCCATGGAAACTGTGATGGACAACATCAGAAATCAGTCTCTGCTCACGATACTCCTCTGAAGAAAAAAGCAAGAGAGCTTTTTATATCTTCTCAGTTCTTATTTCACGGAATCATAGAATCACAGAATGGTCTGGATTGGAAGGGACCTTAAAGATCATTTAATTTCAACCTCCCTGCCATGGGCAGGGGCACCTTCCACTAGACCAGGTTACTGAAAACCCCATCCAACCTGGCCTTGAACACTTCCAGGGAGGGGGCAGACAAACTTCTCTCGGCAACCTGTTCCAGTGCCTCACCACCCTCATAATAAAGAATT
This sequence comes from Anseranas semipalmata, assembly GCA_013399115.1. NCBI lineage: Eukaryota > Metazoa > Chordata > Aves > Anseriformes > Anseranatidae > Anseranas > Anseranas semipalmata. The sequence continues at coordinate 23,829 of VXAA01004498.1, forward strand.
TCTTCCTAATATCTAATCTAAATCTACCCTTTTCTAGTTTAAAACCTTTACTCCTTGTCCTACCACAACATTCCCTGAAAAAAAGTCATTCTCCAGCCTTCTTGTAGGCCTCTTTTAGGTACCGGAAGACTGCTATAATGTTGCCCTGGAGCCTTCTCTTCTTCGGGTTGAACATCCCCAGCTCTCTCAGTCCTTCTTCATAGGAGAGGTGCTCCAGTTCTTTGACCATCCTTGTGGCCCTCCTCTGTACTTGCTCCAACAGGTCAATGTCCTTCTTATACTGGGGGCCCTCGGCCTAGATGCAGTACTCCAGGTGGAGTCTCATGACAGCAGAGCAGAGGGGGACAATCACCTCCTTCAACCTATTGGTCATGCTTCTTTTGATGCAGTCCAGGATACTGTTGGCTTTCTGAGCTGCAAGCGCACATTGCAGGCTCCTGTTGAGCTTCTCATCAACCAAAACCCCCAGGTCCATCTCCTCAGAGCTGCTCTCAATCCATTCTCCACCCAGCCTGCATTTGTGTTTGGGATTGCCCCAGCCCAGATGCAGGACCTTGCCCTTGGCCTTGTTGAACTTCATGAAGTTCACACAGGCCCAACTCTCAAGCCTGTCAAGGTCCCTGTGGATGGCATCCCATCCCTTCCCAGCAACACTGGTCCCAGTACTGACCCCTGAAGAACACCGCTCATCACTGATCTCCACTTGGACATTGAACCATTGACCGCAACTCTTTGAGTGCAACCACCCAGCCAATTCCTTACCCACCAAGCACCAAGTAGCTCATCCGTCAGATCCATGTCTCTCCAATTTAGGGACAAAGATATCATGCAGGACAGTGTCAAATGCTTTGAACAAGTCCAGATAGGTGACATCAGTTGCTCTTCCCCTATCCAGCAGTGCTGTAACCCTATCATAGAAGGCCACCAGATTTGTCAGGCACTATCCACCTCTAGTGAAGATTGGCTTCACCAATCACCTCCTTATTTTCTGTGTGCCTTCGCATAGTTTCCAGGAGCATCTGCCCCATGATCTTGCTGGGCACAGAGGTGACACTGACTGACCTATAGCTCCCCACGTCTTCCTTTTTTCCCTTTTTAAAAATTGGGATTATGTTTTCCCTCTTCCAGTCAGTGGGAACTTCACTGGTCTGGCACAACTTCTCAAATATGATGGACAGTGGCTTAGCAACTTCATCTGCCAGTTCCCTCAGGACCCATGGATGCATCTCATCAGGTCCAATGGACTTGTTCACCTTCAGGTTCTTTAGATGGTCTCAAACGTGATTTTCTTTTACAGTGGGCAGTTCTTCATTCCCCCAGTCCCTGCGGTTGCCTTCTGAGACTTGTGACTAGAGCTGTTGCCAGTGAAGACTGAGGCAAAAAAGTCACTGAGTACCTCAGCCTTCTCCATATCCCAGGTAACCAGGTCTCCCATTTCGTTCCAGAGAGGGCCCACAATTTCCATAGTTTTCCTTTTATCACTGAAGTACCTATAGAAGCCTTTCTTGTTGCCACTGATGTCCATAGCCAAATTTAATTCTAACAGGGCTTTAGCTTTCTTAACCTGGTCCATGGCTATCTCTCCTTGATTCCACCCTCTGTAGGCCTCCTTTTCTGCTTGAGTTTGGCCAGGAGCTCCTTGTTCATCCATGCAGGCCTCCTGGCCTTTTTTGCCTGACTTCCTCTTTGTTGGGATGCATCACTCCTGAGTTTGGAGGAGGTGATCCTTGAATATTAACCAGCTTTCTTGGGTCCATCTTCCCTCCAGGGCTTTGTCACGTGGTACTCTACCAATCAGATCCCTGAAGAGGCCAAACTCTGCTCTACCCCAGAAGCCCAGGGTAGTGAGCTTGCTATGCTCCCTCCTTGCTGCCCTCAGGAGGGAGCATTTCCACCATTTCATGGTCACTGCAGACAAGGCTGCCCTTGAGCTTCACATTCCCCACCAGTTTCTCCTTCCCACCAGCCCCTCCTTCTTGATGAGAATGAGTCCAGCATAGCACCTCTCCTTATTGGCTCTTCTATCACTTGGAGAAGGAAGTTATCATCAATGTATTCCAGGAACCTCCTGGATTGCCTGTGCCCTGCTGTGCTGTCCCTCCAACAGATATCAGGGTGGCTGAAGTCTCCCATCAGGACCAGGGCTTGTGAATGTGAGGTTGCTTCTATCTGTCTGTAGAGGGCCTCATCTGCTTGGTCTTCCTGATCAGGTGGCCAGTAGCAGACTATAGTGTCACCTGTCCCTGCCCTGCCTTTAATCCTGTCCCATAAGCTCTCAGTCAGCTCCTCATCCATCCCCAGGAAGAGCTCCATGCAGACCAGCTGCTCATTGACATAGAGGGTGATGCCTCTTCTTTGTCTCCTCTGCCTGTCCTTCCTAAAAGAGCCCATATCCTTCCATTCCAACACTCCCGTCGTGGGAGCCATCCCACCATATCTCCGTAATGCCAGTGAGGTCATAGCCCTGCAGGCCTGCGTACATTGCTATCTCTTCTTGTTTATTCCCCATACAACGTGCATTAGCATAGAGACATTTAGGTTTGGCCCTGGATGAAGCTGACTTACTGGCTGGGGTAGCTGGAATTCATTTGTGCTGCTCTTCAGGTCCTTTCTTGCTGACCCATGACCCTTCTCCAGGTTCTAGGCATCTATTGCTGACACTGGCATCAAAGTGGGAGAAGTGGGATGATGGATTGACGTTCCCCTCCACTGGCAATTTTAGTTTAAAGCCCTCTTCACCAGCTTGGCAAGCCTATGACTGAAGGTGCTCTTCTTCTCTGACAGGTGAAACTCCCTGCAGACCACGTTTCTCAAAGCAAATCCCATGGTCTTAGTAGCCAAACTGGTCTGTGGCACCAGTCCTGTAACCATCTGCTGATTTGCCAAATTTGACTTCCGCGATGGTTTTACCCTGCTTCAGGGAAGCCTTTTCCTCCTGCTGGTCCTTGTCATTACCAGCTTCCACTCTCCTGTGTTATCTGACCCTCTCTCTTCTGTGAGTGCCAATGAGGGAGTTTTGGGCTGTTTGGCCATGGGCTGTGGATCTCCTGCAGACTGTGCTTGGAACAAGCTGTCTAATGCTTCCTCAGTCACCCTGACACTGCACAACCTTCTCACTACCTCCTGCAGCTATATTCCCTGCATATAGGTTTAGATCTTAGGGGGGTGAATTAGATGTTATTGAATAAGCACACTGGGACATTCCTTCACATTATCCTCTGAGTCTCAGAAAGAACAACACCTATCACCTCTTTTTTTTACCTCTCTCTCTCTCTCCTTTGAATGGTTCAGGAGAGCCACAAATAATTAATCTCACAGTGTACCTAGAAACAGTACCTAGGTAAACCAGATAAGCTTTGCTTTATATAAGAAAAAATATGTGCTGCAACACCTGCATTTACTATAAATGATATCATATTCTATGATGTGACCTCTATATTTATGTCGCTGTCCCTAGGGCGTGAGTATGTAATTACTGTAAGAAGATATATAGAAGACACTTTTTCAGCAAAATTTATTCTAATTCAGGTGTAAGTAAAGGAACAACAGTTCCACTTATAAGAAAATACCTTTCTGCAAGATTTGTTCTCTTTTTCTGTTCCCCAAAATAACAGCATTATCATTGTTGAAACTTCTATACAAATATTTAACTTTATCAATGTTCTTTTTATTTTCTTCATATTTTGCACTGAATACTAGATTTCTTGGTGTCCATTGAAAGACAGACAAATCCAATTATTGAGGGAGAATGAGAGAGTAAAGATTTTCTTCTAAGTAATATTTAACATTTTTGATGACTGGACTGTGAAATGTTAAACATACAATGCTTTTGATTTATATTACCATTGAAAGAAGATTCTGCTATCCTTGTTAGCAGTGATTAATGCCATACTTCCACCATATTCTTATTCAGTTCTCTGTGTGTATTCATGGATTAAAAAAAAAAAAATCATAATGTGAGGAAAGCTATTGGAATCTGGACTTAATCTATTAAGGTGCAAATTATAGTGGAAACAGATTTATGGTTGTTTCCTTTAGACGTGAGTTGACTTCTAAAAATTAGAGAGGATGCTTTTTGTCCCCTCTTTGAGGAGGACAAAACAAGGCTTAAACATTCTGCTAAATTTGTTGCTTTTCTGTTTATTGTGCGATGTACAAGGTGTCTCTGACAACCAGTGAGTCTTTAAGTTTTATGTAATAAGCACACAAATCTGACTGAATGTTTCATTATTCTGAAAAACAGTAGATGAACAATGAATAAAGCTAGGAATGCTGTGACCTAATTGTTTCAAAGGGATTGGGCTCTGCTTAGATCTTCAGTTAATGGAGCATCTTGAGATATATGTCTTTATAGCATTCCATCTTGATTGTTCTGGTAAAGAAATAAATAATAATTGTTGATTTATGGATACATAGATCAGAAAACAGTATTTGTTACACCTTTTGCAATGTTTGTTCGTGTCCAATAAGCTATTGGGGATATTTAAATACTTTTACTCAGATTTGTGTTGACTTTCTGAACGATTCTCACACTGAAACTTCAAGTAAGCCATTGCTCTGTTATACACTAAGCAAAAATTAGATGTGCAGTAGCTTAACAACATATGGTATCTTGTTGAAGGCTAGACTTCAAAAGATGGATGTCTCTAAGTTAGGTGCTCTACTGCCTATTTAGCAGTCCAAGTATTCATTTAAGGTGGTTTACCACTTAGCTAGGTGCCTATCTAATTCTTTAATTGAATTCTAGCTACTCAATCAGAAAAAAATAAGGAGCTAGTCTTAAAATTTCAGTCATATAGCTGAATAAGTTATATAGCTAGTACAAGAACAGTAGGTAAGCAAAAAATACAGACAATATACCAATAAATAAAAACAACTGTGAATATAAATGGGCTTAGGCAGTGATGGATGGTTGGTAGACATTTTCTTTCTTACAGGTTTAGGAGGCAAGTTGTCTCCTGGAACTTTCCTTAGACACCCAACACCTTTCCAAACTAAAAAAAAAAAGAAAAAAAGTCTTTGTTATTGCATCCTTCAGTGAGACAAAATTATTATCCTACTTTTAGAACTTCTTTACCACATAGATCACTGCTGCCAACATCAGATTAGTTTCTTCCAAGGAAATACATGTTAATATAGTGGAACATCCAAAATAACATTAAAATGTAAAAGGAGATCAGAAAAAACACAGAATCATGACTCCTTAGTCTGTGAGTGGTGTAGCAAAGGCCATTTACATGTTCCAAAGCTCATTGCCTCTCTGGGCAATTCCTTTGCTCTGACAGAAGCTGGCCTATGGCAGTGCTGCCACCAGCACCTTTCCCTTGTTTATCAGAAAGAGCCAAGTTTTGCTATGAAATATTCATTTCTGATAGATCCGGCTGCTCTATCCTGTCAAGTGGATGACTGTCAGCCTCGAAGGCAGCTGTACATGTAAATTAATCACCCTGTTTTTATCAACAGCAAATACATCTCTCCAGAATAGCTTCTTTTCTTTTTTTAAAGAAAAAAAAAATCCCTATCACTTTTCATCACTAAATGCAAGACTGCAGATGAACTGGCTGCAGGAGATTTTTGCTGGAGATATTTTTCCATCACTTGCTATCAGAAAGGTAAGAGAGACAGGACAAAAAAAGCTTACCTTTAGGGAAGAAAGTAAAGCCTGCTTGCTTTTATTTTTTTATTTTATTTTATTTTATTTTTTTGGCTCATCTTGTGATCTAATCTCACCAGCAGAGCTACTGTTTAATCAGATTGGCTGAGTCTTTGCTGGTAATGTTCCCTAATGCAAGCGGAGATACTGGTACAAAACATTTTCTCCAAGAGCAGATCTGCAAATTTTCTTGTAAGGATCAGCTTAAAAAATTCATACTGAGAAATAATGATTGCTATTGGGGAAAAACTAGAACAAAACAAAAACCAACTTTAACGTATTCAGTTCTTCCTTAGACAGTAATGATACTATGTCAAAAGAAATACATTCACAAGTGAATATGCTCATTAATTTTCTTTGAAATTGAAAAACAAAACCAAAAATGTCTTTTCTTCTGGCTGATTTTATGCTGCTAGAACCATGGAGCAGCTTGAGTTCTTACCGTAATTCAACCTTTACAAGTGCTGTTGGGAAGCTGTGGATTGGTGGTGTGGATATCTGGAAGATCATGTTGATTTTTGTAGATCCCAGAGAGAGGCACCTGAACTTAACAGCTAAGGTCTTTGCATCCTTTCTTCCCAACAGTGGCTGCTGGTCACTTGGAAAAGTGCTTTAGGGCTGCAGTGCAAGGAGAGATTGAATGACACTTCTTAGGCAGGGTATCAAGAGGGAATTAGTGGAGTTCAGTTTCTTGCCAGAGCCTTCATATAAGCAGTTTCTAAAACTTCCTGTCCAAAAATTCAGTAGAGAGCAGTGGTACTAGCAAATCCTCCCTGAGAGGAAAATGTTTCTTTTTACTTTGAAAAAGGTCATTGCTGCAAAGGAATAGAAATTGTGCTGCTATGTACCAACCAGCTCCTGAACAAAAAGCATGTAGAGCCATTCTTTTTTCAACTATTTTTTTTTTGTTTGTTTGTTTCCTGTGCAGCCCTAAAAATTTACAGAATCTTTTAGACATTTTACAGTCAAGACATCTGCTGACATATAGGCACCTTTTTATTTTTCTTGGTCTTTCTTTCTTTCTTTTTTTTTTTTTTATTTGTTTCAAATAACAAAGAGGATTTTCCACCAGTTTTCATATGACCTTAGAAGTTGTCCATTGGTGTCCAAGGTGTTGCTGGCCACATGCTGAAAATCACTGATTTAGGCAGGTTCATAATGAGAACTCACCTTACTTTCACCTTTTTTCCTTTTTGATGAAACTATATCAAGTCTTTCTAAGTCCTAAATCTGCAAACATAAATAAGTAATTCCTTTACGATTTAAAGATAAAAAACAGATAGAGATGCATCAGTGAAACCAAACTGCTCCTAGAATGGCAAGGAAGCCTGCTGAGCAAAGTGCTCAACAGCAGCTGTGAAGTGATGCTGCTGTCTGGGCATCGTCACTTCATGTTTTTCCTTGGTACAAAGAAACAAGCAGGTATTGTCCTACTCATGAAATTGTACCATGACACTTTTGTTACATGTAAATGAGAACTCTTTGTTCATGGAAAAAAAAAAAAAAAGCTGCAGAAAAGTGATCTGTGCAAAAACTTCATGTACTTTTCTTGCAGAGCATACCATTCTACATTTATTTTCTTGCCTTTGAGCTTCAGAATTCTCTTAGCATGATGATGCCCAGCTTGGATTCAGGGTGGTACTGGAGGGTATTCATGAGTCTCCTTTGTATCCACACTCAGATACTTCAATTATTGTGTCTTTATCTACTGGATTTGGAACACCCATGTGAAGTATTGATTTCTAGCATCACAGCCTGGGTGATAGCTTTCCATTCAATCATCCTTAATAACCAATTCTACACCTTTCTCTGCTGTCTCTCTCTATTGCTGACTGCAGTATAAACCACCACCAAATTGCTGCTGTTTCTCTGTGGATTTACACGACAGTACTAAAGTAATGCAAATTCCTAAATTCAGATTGCCAAAATGAATTGAAAGCTGAAAATTAGAGAAGAGTAGAGAAGAAAAGTTACTTTCAGGCATCTCAGGTATAATAAAAAGTGTGCAATTATTTCTAGTAAGTCTTAAACTATTCAGAGGTCAAAGTTCCTGAAAGGGTAAAATTAATTTCTAGAGTGCATTTTGCATCCTGGTAACTCTCCAAGTTACATCAAATTGATCTGCACCCCTGGGGCACAGCCCTAGGTCATGAATGTGCAGGCTGGGAGTCTGGGCAGGCTGGCAATAGGGCTGGGTGCCTGTCAGCCACTTGAGGAGGGAGTTCTGAAGTGGGACAGTTTCACACATCCTGCTTACAGACAACATCCCACCCCCTTGCCACCTGGTGCAGGGGACTGAGGCACCTAGAGTTCCATCCATGCTCATTCATGAACCACTGTGACAGTTCTTGTAAAGAAACATATTTACTCTCTCAGACAGACTAAGAGCTCTTTCAACCCTTTGATACTGCTGCAGCCTGTTCACTTTTCCTCAAGAACAACAAGGGCATATGATGTTTTTATTTGGGCTTTAATAGAAATTTCCCTTTCCTCTTCCCTCTGCCTCACACATTTTCCAGTTTGACCTATACCACAGAATGACTAAGAATAAAATATCTGGGATTTCTGATGGAATTTTAAGACAGAGAAAAATCCTGATGGGAGGAAAATCTATGGACAGGATTCTGCATGTGTCTTGCTATAGCACCATTGCTGAAATAGAGAAACTTTAGTTTGCCTCACATATCACCATCCAAACAGTAAAGGAGCCAGACTAACCAAGATTTATTCTCACTGTTTCCATGGGATCATGTGTGGGTATTGCGTTAACAACAACAGTGAAGACCTTAAGCATCCATTCATATATTACAATGCACAATCTATTCCTTCTTTTCCATCACACTAAAAAATAAAAATAAAAAAATAGCAAATTAATTAACAACTGGTTTCTTACCCTGGAAGGACATAGTCTGAAGTTTTCTTGGTGGGTATCTGACACAACATGGATAGAACCATAACCAGTGCATATCCACCAGGATCGTTAAAAATAAAGAACTAGTTGAGGTTGTAAAAAAGTTTTAAATGTCTTTCTAAAGTACATAAATATGCTTTCTCTGTGCTAATTTTCTCTTAAAGGTCTCTTCTTCCTTCAACCTTCTTCATTTCTGAAGATGTTGTTATACAACTATCCCATTTGGTTGATTTTATATAAACCCCAGAGTCCACCTCCCCATGTGCTTGCCCTACTGGGAGCTGCCCAGGGACTCAAGATAAGCCTAGTTTTGGTCCTCTGTGTAGCTCCATGGAAATGCTTTTTACCTGTGCTTGCTGAATGCTTGTTGAATTCCCATTGTCAAATTTTCTATGGAAATATTACCTGTTATATGGATACATTATCTTTTACACAGGATCAGTCACTAATAAATGTAATGGAATAACTCCTGAATTATAGCAGTGTAGAAAAGCGATAGACAAGCTACTTAAAATGTACAAACAGCCTAAACCTCAGCCTTTTTCAGTGTCCATTGAAGTCGAAGGAGCGATTTCTTTTCATGCCAGAAAGTTCTGGATAAAATCTGGTGAGGCAGGGAACAAAAGTTCCCTAAAAGCAAAAGCAGAGAATGAAGAAATCAATGGCAGCTGATGTCAAGGAGTGACAGAGTCAAGGAAGCTATTCACTTGAGTTGTTAAACAAACAAGGCAATACACTCAGTCAAATGCCAGTAACTCATAGAGCAAGACTGGCTGTTTTTTTTTGTTTGTCTCATTGTTTTTTGGTTTTGTTTTGTTTGTTTGTTTGTTTGTTTTTAAATTCCGGTGATTAACGACAGTTGCTGTCAGAAGAAGGAAGCTTTAATTCAAAGCTGGGGTAGTCCAACTCTAACTCAGAGCAAGTAGAAGTATGATGTATGAACACCACTTCACAAAGAGTTATAGAAATTATTAACAGAGCCTCATGAAATATTAGGATGTACAGTTTATATCTGCTTTTATGTATTGTGTTTTCCTTTTATTTAGTACTTCAGCAGATAATCCATATAAAAATGTTTAAGGTAAGGTCTTTTGCATATTACCACAACGTTAGTTTATAGTTATGGTAAGATACTGCCTTCTACATTTACTATTTCTCTAATGAATTTCAGTTGCCCTACTCTCACACAAGTTAGGACAAATTCTGTTATTAGTACCATAAATATTTATAAAAAATTGCAGTAGTCATAGTTTCATTTTGGAAGTTTGCATAAATGCTGTTTTATTAATTGTCTCTAGTTTTTCCTTGCAAATGATGTTTTAAAACAAACAAACAAACAAACAAATGAACAAACAAAAAACAACTGCATATTTCAAGATTTTTCCAAAGACTTCTTAAGCTGAAATTGACAGAAAGCTGTCAAAATCAAATGTAAATATATTCCACCATCAGGGCTTTTCTGTATTTCATACAGGCATTCAAAACAACAGAGACAACTGTCACCAAGAAGCCATTTATTCTAATTACTTATAATCCTTCAGACCGGTAGTACAATACCCCCCCCAAAAAAGGAAGCATTAATTTCTGTTTTCATTATTCCAACTCACCTATTATTTTATTGAATATATTGGCTTATATCGACAAGCTTCTATTCTGATGCATGGATGTAAAGTAACCTGAGAAAATTAAATCTTTTTTAAAATGGTTATTTTTCATAATAAAAAATAAGTAGTTGGAAATCTGAGCTGTGTAAGAGGGAGAGTACCCTATGGTATGGTTATTCCATAGAAGGAGCTGTTAAAATGGTACACCATTTTGCGTGTAGATCCTGTCAATGATTTCCATATTAAAAATATTCAGTTCACAAGCAAGGAAAAAAAAAACAGAGATTTTTCTTCTTGACTGCCAGCGCAGAAAACTTGATATTGATCTGTGAATGAAACTTGTTTCTCTGCTAAATCTCATCTGTGTTAGTGAGAGGAATCAATTGCCACGTCCCTCAGCCAGCCTGAGCGCACCCTGCTCCTGCACAGGGGAAAGGCTTTCAGTAAATGGACACAACAACTCACTGCAGGCAAAGCTGCATGTCCAGGAAAGTGCTGGTACCCAGGGCTGATCTCGGTGATGGCACTACTGCAGTGGTCTCTCACTTGCCCTTGTGATGGGTTTGTCGGTCTCCCTGTCCCTCCTGACTCCTGCTCTGAGCTTCTGCTGGTCCTCCAGGCCACCCACCCAGAGCAGACTGGACCAGACCACCTGCTACTTCTCTCTTCACCACTTTCCCGTCTACTTTCTTTGTGTTTATGAGACCAATCCCCCATGCCTGAGGGTAAACACACTCTGTAAAAAGATGTGAAATATAGCATTTAGAGTACTTTGGCATAGTTCAAAAAATAGGTTAAGACGTTTCTCATAGAAAATCCCTTTGCTTGTAGATGACAGATTTCTGTTTAGACCATAGCTCAGAAGCTCATGAGACCCTGTCCTAAGACTAACAATAATCTTTTGTAGCCATATGGTATTCTGTCCCCCAAATAATACGTGTAGACAATCCAACTGTGAGGAAGACATTTCTGAGTAATTGAAAGATTACATCAGCCTCTCCTNCCCTTCCCTTCCCTTCCCTTCCCTTCCCTTCTCATTTTTCCTTTCAGATTTGAATCTAATATAGCTCAAAAAAGAAATGTTCTGAACCAGAAAAGAGGAAGGAATATTAATCAAAAGTGAAAAGGTTGCTGGAAAAAAGAACAGCCTCTGAAAATGTTTTTAAAGATCACTTGTCAAGCACACCATTATTTCGTTGGCCTATTTTATCCCCAGTTTTTGAAGAAATGGTTGGTAAAATTCAGTTCCAAAGTACACTATGTTCACTTGTAATCTAGGGCAGCCTAGAGGGTAAAGAAAAATGACTTAATATTTGCTTTATATATGGATTATCAATACTCCAGGTACTGGAAGAATATCGTGATTATTTGCAGTTATGCACGTGAAAGGGTTACTGAACTTAAGGACAATTCTTAGCCAGGTTTCTGATGCGCAGTTTTGAATTGTGAGCTGGAGGTTATCGTTAAGTCTCGAGCGATAGCCGCCCTCAGAGGCTGACAGCCTACCTATGAACGATCAGCTGCACATGCTCTTGAGCCATCTGAGGGGCACCAGGTCCCATGCTTCAGACAAGAATAGTGCAGAGGGAAGTTTTAAGCTGCAGGATAAATGTGAAAATGTATTTTCAGAGAGAGGAGTTGATCTTGAATGTCTTATCCAAGTTCTTTCACTGAAAACAACAATTTGGCCAACAGGGATGCACTTATATCTATGGGTAGGTTTGACCAACAACAGAAGTAACGTGCTTGTGATTTTACAGAAACAGATCCATAGAACAAAATTAGTGATACATATTTAAGATTGGGCAAAGTATAAGGCAAGCTAGGCATCACTGCAAAAGTATCATATTTTGACAAATCTTTTTTTTTTCTCTTAAACATATAGACCTCTTAATTTGCTTAACAGTCATTGATAAAATTTACTTGTCTCATGAGTACTTGTTAATCAGATATGGTTCTATAAGATTAATGACTTAAAATGGCAGCTTGTAGAAGTAGTTGATTGTTAATCAGAAAATTGGTGAGTATAGTAAAACTAAAAACTGGACAAATATTTTCTATGACTTTGTCAGGTGAAAATTCCAGAAAACACAGTCCTTATACAGCTGTTTTTCTTAATTTTGCTATGTGGAATTATATTTGCTGAGTGACACATCAAATTAAATACCAGAAATAATTTAAATCTCCAAATCAGTCTTCAGAAATTAGCAGTGGGTACTCAATATTCAGAATTTGAATTTCTCTAATTTAGAAAGAAACATTATATATATTTTTGACTGCATGACCATAATTCTTCCCATCAAAATCCTTGCATAAATGTTTGCAAATTTACACGTATTTCATTTTTCCAACAGACAAAAAAAAAGCTGCTTGTGGATTACTGCTTCAGTGAAGTAAAATTGTGTAAGAATTCCTCAGAGAAAGGTAAAACCATAGAAAAAAAGATATGTTATAAGCTGATTGTAAAAACATAAATATTTTACAGTTTTTGGTAATTTTTCTGAAACACCTAGAAGATGAAATAAATTTTTGAAATACTGAAGATAGTCTCAAAAAAAAAAAAACCAAATTCCTTCATATTTTTTTTCCCTGAAGCAAAGTATCATTGTCTTGACATCAGACTGTTCACCTTTGTAAACATATATCTTTGCTTTTGATGCATCCACCTATTATTTTACCAGGGTCCCTTTCCTTCAAATGAGTTGTATTTAACTTTGCTATTATTGTCAGAGTATCTGCTAGGATTATTTGGTACTTTTAAATCATGGGCTCAATCCTTTTCTGGAGTGGGGTTTTATCTGCAAAGTAGTATCCTTCTCATCTCAACAACCTGTTCACTGTGATGTGGAATGTGAAATTCAGCCTGCCTCTCATCTTCCCTATCCCGCTTTGGCATCCCTACTACCCCTGGCTATACGTCTTCCACCAGTTGACAACTTCTCAGGGAAAGTGCACAAAGTGTGCCTTGAACCCTGTTGAACCCCTGCCTACCACTCAGCCAAGTCCCTGTTTGGGCTATCTCAACAGTGAATCGATTGTACGCTCACTGAGTGATGGCAGGCTGTGCTCTCGAGTTACATGCTGTATTTACTGACGTTCAAAGCAGTCTTAATGACTTTTCCATTCACGAGCTGCAATACAACCTGTTTTGCTGGCAGTCAGTAACGCCTACAGTCTCTTACTTTTCTACACCTTTTTGTCTTGCATTTTATATTTTTGGCACATGCATGTCAACAGGTGTAGGCAGAGGTGATGCCTGTGTTTTGGCACTGACACAGAGCAAGACCTTCAAGCAGAAGAGGCAACCTTTTAGCAGGAGAAGGTGATGAATACAGACCAGTTCTTCCTCAGTATTTCATATATTTCTCAGAATACCAACCTGATTCTGCTGTCCAAGACCAGGACTGACATATATTAGACAGCAAGAACTTAAGCATGGAGTATGGATAGGCTGCTATGCATAACAAGCTAAATACATTCATCTGTAATATTTAGATGTTCAGTGTGATCTGTGTAAATGCACCCTGCTATCCAAAGTTTAGCTGAGGCAAGTTAAATTTCAACAACAAAATACTCAGCCAAGTTATAAGAATACTTTTATATACAAGGTATAAGAGTCTCTTCTCTTCAGGACCCTACACCTATCTCAGTTCAAGGCAAACAGACTGCCAAATACCACCGGACAAGTTGGCAGGCTGGGAGAACCACATCATTCCTTGGGGCTCTGTACACAGAAGAGCTGGGGAGCGGGGAGAGTGAGGTAGGGGGCGGGTGAGTTCTCCTTCCAAATATCACATTTCTTCAGTTTAATTCCCAACTCTATAAAATATATCTACAGGCTCCCATGTGTTTTGCCAAAGACATGTCTGTGTAGTAGTTTGGTCTTTTTCCACCAGGTCTTTATGTCTGTCTAACAAAGATTAGTTATGCACTGAATGGTTTGGGCTGCTTCCAGACTGTGGCAAGCACTGCATGTCCAGTTACAATGACTTGATGCAAGCCGTTTATTAAACTGTCAAAATTGGCTAAGTACCAAATGCTGACTCAAAAGCTGGGTATTTTAGCAAGGTGTTTATAAGCTCTTGGTTTTGAGAACAGGGAGAAAAAGAGACATTTGAGAATATGAATGTGATGAAAAATGCAGGTAATTAATATCAAGGCAGTAACATAGGCATGACTTCAGTCACTAGCAAAAAATAACATGGAACATTGTAAATAGCAGCACTAGTCAAATTGAGAGAAGCTTCACTGAAGATTCCTCTTCGGTTTTGTAAATGATGGTTGGAGGCAGGCTATTCCCTGTTCACTTTTTTTTAAGAGTAGTCAAGGATCTGAGTTACAACTTCCAGCTTTTGGACAGTCTTCTTATCATGAACAATAGCTCTCACTTCCATTTCTATGTATTTCAAAATCCTAAAGTTTCCAGGAGCTGTTCTGAATGAAGAAAAAGAGCATAGCTGGGTAAGCCAGTGGACCTTGACCTCTCTACATGCATTTTTGATGAGCTTGGAGAAAGTCCTTGTCTTTGGAAAATATTCACTGAATAATCAAACCAATACAATAAAACACCTGCAGTTTATTCAACAAAAGAAATGTATGCCTTATAACATTCATTAGGAAATTCATATGAGCAAAACACTTAGTGTATATGAGATCGAGTTTTGAAACTGGTGCACTTTGCTGTGGTAAAAGAGTATGTTTTACTTTTTCTCAAAAATCTCTTGTCACCTTAAAATTTCTAGGTTACAAAATCAATTTTATTTACTGTAAAAAAAAAATCAATATCTTACAACTTTGAAAGCATATATCAGAAAATAATTGCTTTTAAATTCCAAAATAATATACATGACATCAACATTTTGGACCATCCTCCAGCCAGTAATAAACCTGTGAAAATTGTAACTACCGTGGATATTTCCCACTTCGGTTGCAAACTGAGGATAAACATTTCTATGTGGTGAAGAGAGCTTGTGTAGTGCATTTTTCAGGTAAAGTAACCGTCACACTTGACATGTCGGAAGAACAGAGAAATAGCAGGGGGAAAAGGAGTGTTTTTGTTGTTGTTGTTGTTGTTGTTTGTTTGTTTGTTTGTTTACTGCCTGTGAGGGGATTGCAATTAGCAATTAGATGTTGTTCAAAGGGATTGATAGAATTGTTTTTTATTTTATTTTATTTTATTTTATTTTATTTTATTTTATTTTATTTTATTTTATTTATTTTGAATTTGCATCATCTGCAAACTTAGGTCTCTGTATTTCTTCTCGTTGTAAAACTGCAAACAAATTAATGTTCTAAAAGCTATAAGAGGATGTTTAAATGCCAAATGAGGCAGAAGTGCCCCAGGAAGGACCCAGGCAGAAGTTCCAGGAATTTAATCTGCTGGCAATGTTCCTCCAATTCTGTAGCTAAACTCTGATGTGCAGTTTCTAATGTGAGTGAAAGCAGTATACATTTCAACAATTTGAACTGTATTCTGATTAAATGAGAAGGGCAAAGGTATTCACTGAAAAGCAAGTATGATCTAAAGCTTTTAACCATATTAGAAAGGTAAAATATCATGATGGAGACTGCATTCTTTTCTCAGAACAACTGCCTAACTTGGTGGAACACGAAGGAACAACTGACTGTAATAAAAATGAAGGATGTTTTGGACTTACTTACATACACATGTAAGTCTTGGACTTACCTACATGTAATATAAAAATTCCAGGGGATGAGAATGGGAACTTAGATATGATTTTGCTTAAATTTCCAAACCTAACATTTAAGAGAGAGAGAGATAATGGAAGGACAATCAGTAAGTTGGACAGTACAAGAATGAGTCACAGAAGACACAGATGGAGTAAAATGTTGCCCCCAAGTATCAAGTCCAAAGTATCACTACACTAGTTGGCTCTGTAACTTTAGTGGGAAAACTCTAACAATGTTTTTGTCACACTCTTTTCCAAAGTGGTTCAACTAGAGAAATCTAAGCAAGCTTTTACACATTAAGTGCTTCTGTACATCTGTTGGGATAGTTTTTCTAAATAGCAGATGTGGTTCATAAACATTAATAGAGACTGCAGCAGACAACAGAGGTGGAAAATTAGTGTCTAATTCTGAAATGACTCCAATAAACTTCAGGAATACTTACACAGAATGAAGTATACCAATGTTCATAAGAAATTATAGCAAGAACAGAAATCCAGAAACCTCCATATAATATTGGTCTAGCCACATTTTTTATGAAGTGTATGCACTTCCACCTTTTGCTGTGCAGACTTTCTCTTCTTTTCCTATATGCTTCAGATATGCAGATTATGCATTGGTTCTTTAACAAAGCCACTCAATTCTCAGACAAAATTTGTACAAAATGTTCTTGATAAGTTAATATGGAAGCCACTGAAGTAGTACCTATACTCTCACAACAAGTTTGTCAGTAACAGGAAAATGTTGAGCTTTTAGTGCCAAGGGGAAAGTTTACGATTTGACTGCCATTACTGAAAACTCTGAAGAGAGCCTGTGACTGTAAGTACTTTTCTTAGTATTTCCAGGGTTGGATTATAATGACCTGATATTGTTTGTTAAGACAACCTCAGTTTAAGTGCTTTCCTCACTTGTTTCAAATATATAATTTATATTCAATTTAACTAAGTTACATGTTTGTGCTGAACTGTCTGGTTGTTAAATATAACATTACTTCTGTAGTTAAAGCTAAAAGTAAAAATGGCCAGAGTGCTGACTGTATTTCCGTGCAATAACATGGACTTTGTTTTTTGGAATGTTGCATAAACAGGGATTAGGCTTGTTCTGTTCAAATGCTTTCTATATTAGCTATATTTCTGCTCTCCCCTCCTGCCCTCCGCATTAACAGAATGCTTGAAAGCTCTGTAAGTGCTAGAATGTTTGCAATACTACACATTTCAAATTGTAATTGAGGGGAAACAATGTCATATTTTGAACTGTAGTGTGAGCTTTAAAAAATAACGAAAATTAATAAAAAATATGTACTGTCATTTCAGACCATCAATTAAATAATGCATTTTCTCTTTGAGTCCTATCTTGGAAGCATAATGAAATTTAACACTTTAATTTGCCTTTCTGGACTTTTCTTTCTCTTTCTTGGTCTGTTTTGCAGTGGGTAGCCTAATAATGCAAACCTTCCCAGTGCTTTTGTGTTACTGGATTGTCACATACATTGGCAATACAGTCTAACAGTACCTGATTATTCATGTTCTTTTGTTTGATAACAAAATAGCCACCACAGGTCTCAAAGTAAATATTTCGGTGACAGTAGATAAGAGGTGCCAGAAACCTTCCCACACCATCTGTAGTTTTGTCAGTAGTCCTCAAGGCACTTGACTAGAGACATTCTTATTTTGTTGCTCCTGGCAGATCCTTTCTGTGTCAGCTGGAGAGCCCTGAGATGTTGTCACCTGAGATGTGTAACTCTGGTGTGTGACCAGCATTGCTCTGTGACCCCTGTGTCTCAGGGTAGGAGACACAGGTTCTGGCTACAAAATGGCTGGACAGACTTCCTCTGCTCTTAGCCTGTCAGAGGAGTCAATGTTGCTGCTCTTCTATTCTGACAGCTTCCATTTCTGGATGATGCCAGCTGAAATACTTGTGACTTTCTAGACCATGTGACTGGAAAAAAAAAAAAAAAAGAAGGGCACAGCCAGGACAATTTGCTGTCCCCAGGTGCTGGAAAATCAGCTAAATAGCAATGTTTTTGTGCACAAATGAGAGAGACCTTTTTTTTTTTTTTTTTTTTGGTACGTGATTTGGTAGAAGACAGTACTCACGAGAGCTGTACAACCACCCTTTTCATGTAGTACAAGAACAAAAACTATATCTGGAATCTCTGTTTGTGTGGGTAAGTAATCAACCGTTGTGGCTTGTATTACCCTCCTTCCACTGGAACTGCTCCTGGAGGTACTGCCATCTACACGGCATGGTTGCAGACTTTGTCGGGGACATCCAGGTCACTTATTCCCCAGAGGACTTACTACAGCAAGCGTACTTGGGAATGCTTAGTTCTATACAGTTCACAGAAAAACATGGGGAACCTCTCATAAATGTTCCAGTTTTCTATGTTTTCTACCACAGAGTACCTGTGCAATGAATTTGACTGTGTAGTGTACCTTTTAACTCTTGTGTAATTTAGAAACTGAGCTATTAAATGAAGTCCTATTAAGTCTGATAGAGTATTTTTTGTTCCCACTTTCCCATGATATTCCAAACTATTCATACATGAGAACCCTGTTTTCTCTCTGCTATGCAACATTTTCTGATTCTGTGATTTTGCACTGTCCAGGACACTGTGCCTTGTGATTAATAGCAGAAAACTTTCTGAGATGACAGGTATGCTAAGGACAAAAAATTGTATCATTTAAAAAATGGCTAGATATTTAGATGGAAGAGAGTTGTATCTAGAGGTATATAAAACAATAAAAGACATCAAACTATTCATAGACTGGTTTGGTTGTTCATGCTTCAAGTCATGTTAGTAATATTTTGTGGAAGATATCTCATAATAAGAACCCAATAATCTCTTTTATTATCAAGTGACACATTTTAACAAAAAATATTATCTTGTCCCACAGACCTCATTCTGCCCCAAGTCAAAATATAAAGATGACATGTTGGGAATGCAATAATTTTCATTGCCATTTCCTGTTCAATTTTGCCCTAACCAAACTGTTAGCAAAGAGTGCTGCACATTACTGCAGCACATTACTGAGCAAGAAGACCACTAGCTTAATCTGGAGATGTAATTTATGTGTTCTTAACACACAACATATTAATGCTGGCTGATGGACATTTACATAGACACAGTGCAAATACTATAATAAGTAAAAATGAAAATAGACAAGTTCTGTCACAAATCATGTTTTTGTGAGCATATTTAAAACGTGAAAATGCACACTAATCCAGACACTTTGTATTCCAAATACTTCTTATTCATTGTAAAATCTTCAGCTCTGGTGAAGAAAGAACATAATGGAAGTAGAAGTTATTCATAACTCTTTGCCCTAGTAGCTCTAATCAAATGATTTTCTTATTATTATTTTTATTTTTATTTTTATTTTTTTAACACAGAGAAAGCTTTTTCTTATCAGTATTTTTCAGAACTGATCCCTCTCAAAATAAGACTCTGTTTACCCTGTGGCAGAGTAAAATAGACACAGGGATTTGCACTATTTGAGTGGTATCTGATGGAAGGGAAAGTGTCCTTTTAGTGGAAATGCACCAGATAATGCCTACAAAAGGATGCCCACTACATCTAGATAACAGCTGCATCATTTCACTCTACAGCACAGTGGAAGAGAATGTTGTGGACCAACCCTGGTCAGGGAAAATTCTGAATTCAGCTTCCTTTAAAAGGGTGGTAAAGTTACTTAGCCTTGAGAAATGAACGACCTAAGAGAAAGAACACGAATCTCAAAGTGCTAAATAAAAGATCAAAATGCCTTCTGTCCACTATTTGTTTGACTGAAGCCTAGTGAAAGGAACAGTTGTCCTATGACAAGCTCTTGAATTGAGGCTAACTGTAGAAGAAGAGTGTCTCATGGGGATAGGTTTGTGAGAAGCCAAGGAGAACAACACACCACAACCTGATCTAGCAGAAGTACTGCTTCTGTCAGAGGTGACTGAGGAACTGTAAACTGATCCCCATGAGCTAGAATACCTTGAAGCATGTCGACAGAGTCAATCACCTTTGTTCTGGAGAACTGAAAACTGTCTCTCCAGATGACAGCTCAATTATTTGGTACTGTCGTCAGGCAGTCACTGGCTGCTGTCGAGATTCTGCTCATTTATTATTGAACAGAGAAAGAGAAGACTTCTGTTAAGCTTCTGGGAACAGATCTCAGGCTGCATTACACATACAGACATACATGTAAATTCAGGCACTAAAAATTTGGACCTGTAAAATAAACACCAACACAATGCTCAACATATGTACACTTTAGGTGTGTTAAAAAACAACAACAACAACAACAACAAACAAACCCACCTTTATCCAAATTGAAGAAACAACTTTATAAATTAGCAAGGACATTTTGTAATACTATTGGTAAATAACCAAAGAAATTATGAAGAAGAAAGCTCTCTGACATCTGTTGGAAGCTGGGTGGAAGAGACACTGTAGAGATGAAGGTCAAGACAAGTAATTATGAACCTAAGAAATTATCTTTTCACGGTTAAGTTTGAAATTTTAGCAACAAATATTTTACTGTATTTAAATGCAAATAAAAATATGCTTATGTTAATGAAGTTTGAAGTAATTCCCAGTTACAGAACCAAAGCCAAGAAATATGAAAATTAACCTTTTTGTCTTCCTTCTGCTTGTTAGCAACATGTCAAGGAGCAGTACAAGGAGTTTATTCCTCTCTGATTTTAAAGCTTTTTTGTGTTTTAAATGACAAAGAGATGACCTACACTTGGAGAAATGCAAACCTTGTGTGAGAAATCCTGATTCCTGTAATTAGTCCAATAGAAATAGTACAGTTTAATTATACTTATAATACATCTCGATTTGAAAGAAAGATATTATTTTAGGTGCTACACTTAAGCAAGTACTTAAATTTAAGTGGGACTTCGGTACATTCTAATCTGCAGAAGAGCATAAGTACACACCTATGTACTTAAGCAGAAATCATCTCTTGAATGAGGTGATCTCCTTCCTCTCTTTCCTTAATTCTGCCTGGTAGTTAGCCTTATGATTTTGGTATTATTGATTACTCTTATTACAGTGGATAAAACAGACCAGTGCCCACTTTCTGGGCTTGAGGACTATGTGTCCAGGAGAGCTCATTTCTGTATACCTGAGTTCTTTTTCTTCCCAGAAAATTAGGCTAGCCACATCAAACTGCCTGTAGAGACCAGCCCCTAACCTGGCCTATCTCCCAAACAGTGTGGAGGCACTGGTTCTGTGAGTAGTACAAATGCAGAAAAAAATTACAAGGGGAAATGTGCTAGTGCTTAAATAGCATGCCCTCGTCCTATGAAAGATAAAGTGTTATGCCCAGGACAGAGGCAGCATCGCATCCTACATATGTGGCCTATTAGAAAACAATTACTGTCCTAAACTAATCAGCTTCACAGGTCCTTTGCTCCAATTTCCTCTACATTCACAACTTTTCCATGCCTAACAGCAAAGACAAGCTGCTGAAAGTGAAATGTTGTTGATCAGAAATATGGCTTCCATTTATGTGAGAAGCAAAAAGCCCTCCCTTTCCACACAGTTTATGTTTGTATTGCTAACATGAAAACAGAATTTCAGTGTATTTGTGTATGTTATCCCCTTACACTTTTTTTCTCTTATCTATTTAGCCTATCTTCCTGCATTGCCAGTAACAGCTTCTCCCCAGAGAGGAAGGGTGCCGCTGGGAGCAGTCGGGCTGCACACAGAAGGAGCTATCCCTAGCACATTGCCTGTTGGGACAAGCAAATGCCACCCAGACTGTGCTTTTATTTATTCCAATATTTACGGATGAATACAGGCAAACTTTAAAGGGTCTTTATTCTGCATGACGCAGCCTTAAAAGCATTAGTCCCTACCTAATAACAACCAATAAATACCAATCCAATAGTCTAACTTACCTTTAAGGATAAATTAATTAGTCAGGAAAAAAATGGTAATTGCCTCTTTTCTGACAAAATCAGCTCTTGGCACTCCACCACCACACTGAGTACAGAGAATAAAATGTTATTTCTGGGCAGAAGTTTCCAAGGTTGTTTAATATTCAGTGAGGATCTTCTTAAAGTTAGCTCACATTTTAAGAATTTCACAGCACATCTGTGCATCACTGCATGTTTTTAAGGGTTTTCTTGGAGACCATAATGGTTTTTTACTAAAGACTCTTACGTGAAGAATTAAATTCAAAACATTAATTGTTCTGCTTCCACAAACAAGCTCCAAAGACGCATTTCTAATTAAAAGAAATTGCAACTTATCAAACTGCTTTACATTGAGTATTGACATGCTGTATGTTTGCTAAGAATTGCTGCTGAGAATGGTTTTCTCAAATAATACACTTTAAAGTTTGATCTTCTTTTCTTTCCTTCAACCATTTATTGAGATAGTATTATTCAGTATTGTAAAATATAACACTTTAGTGTTTCAAGTGGCTTTTTGAAAGTACTTAGCATTGCCAGGATGTTGCTGTGACAATGAAATCGATGGTAAAACTCTGTCTTCCATGAGAAGATGGTTAAGCCAACACTGTGAAAATATCAACCCTCATTTTTGGTTGAAATAAGGTCTCTCTAAAGATGTGAGAATACAAACAAACCTACCCTATTTCTGTAATAATATTGTAACAAAGTAATGGACAACAGCACATAAACAAAATTGTCCCTGCACTAATTATCATGGCACATTTCAGCCTGCAGGGAGTTTTTCTGATTTATAAACCTTTGGAAAAGTGGTATGAATGTATAATTGAAATGTGACAGACTCCTAATTATAGAGGCAACCGTATCAGTCAAATATTCTCAACACAATAGCACATATAACTAATTTTGACAAAGCAGTGGTGTTGTGAATTAATGTTGCTGACACTTCGTATCCAGCTTACAGGGAATTCAAGATATCCTGTGATTCTTCCTGTTTGTGCTCCTGTTAGGGCCCGACAAGATGATGTAATGAGGAATGGCAGTCATAACTAAGACCTTCCCTCATTAAGGCAATCCTCTCTATCATCAGAATCTTCAAATATCTATTCATGTAGACAGAGCTATTTAATAAAAAAATCTTATAATAAAAATAAAACTCGGTTCATGTCTTCCAAAGGCAAAGGCTCTCTTTCTCTATGAAAGTCAAGACAACCTTATAGCAGTGACCTCAATATGTACCTAAGAAATAATGTAGTTAGACCAACTAAGGTAGAGTACAGTTCTTGGCAGTATGAGACATTTCTCAGAAACTAGCTATATTGTGAATAGGCACATAAATGCTTCCAAGCTGACTGCCCACACTTTCATTTAAAAAGCTCTTAATAAACCTTTGTTTAGCCCAGCAGCACATTCCAGCCTGATGGTAGCTATTTTCCTAGATGAAGGAATCTAATCCTGAATGAACATAACAAAGCCAAAAGGGCTGGAAGAATAAAAGCAGCAGAACTGGGGCAGGATAAGGCTGTGCAAGTTCTGGCAATGCTCCCACGTGGAGCCTGGGAACTAATGGGTCCCTCTCCTACATGGGGCACTCAGTGCTCTCATACTGGTTAGAGTAACTAGAGTAACTAGATGGGGCTCAGCATCCCAGATCTGTATGTCCCATAGAAATGGAGAAATACTGCATCATCTTTGTTACATGCATAACTGCACTACACAGTGACTTGTACTACAACCATTTTTCTCATGCCACTTGACCTCTGGCCTACCTGGCCAGAAATCCACAACCAGACCAATGAAGGAGCTTGTCCTGGGGCTTTCCATTTGTGGGAGATGATTTGGTCTCAAATATGGAGGGTAAGCCTTCCCCTCCACTTAAGCTGTCTAGTGAGCTGAAGCCACTGTCAAGCGAGAGCAAATGCAAGTAGGCAGCTTCTGGGCTCCCAGTAGCAAGGTAAACTAGAAGTGGAGGTCCTTCTGATTTCCATCTCTTGATGTACCTGGCCCCAGCTGAACAAGCATGGATGATCCTGGCGCTGATGTTCTCTCCATGCATCCCACAAGTAGCAGTGAGAAGACAGAGAGACATAGAACAAATTCAACATAGGTGTTGAGAAGCCAAGGGTGTTCTAGGGCATGTGGGAGACTGGGGAGTACAGCTATCTGTTGCTGATGGCTTGGAAAGTGTACAGTACAAATAATACATAGTAAGGACATAGCTGGCTTGAGGCCAGGAGTCAGTCTTGGGACCGGTGCTCTTCAACATCTTTATCAATGACATAGACAAAGGAATGGAGTGCACCCTCAGCAAGTTTGCGGATGACACCAAGCTGAGCGGTGCAGTCGATACAATAGAGGGAAGCAATGCCATCCAGAGGGACCTGGACAGGCTGGAGAAGTGGGCCCAAGAGAACCTCATGAGGTTCAACAAGGCCAAGGGCAAAGTGTTGCACTTGGGCTGGGGCAATCCCAGGTACTTATACAGACTGGGAGAAGAAGAACTCGAGAGCAGCCCTGCGGAGAAGGACTTGGGGGTCCTGCTGGACGAGAAGCTGGACATGAGCCGGCAGTGCACGCTTGTGGCCCGGAAGGCCAACTATGTCCTGGGCTGCATTAAAAAAGGGGTGGCCAGCAGGGAGAGGGAGGTGATTGTCCCCCTCTACTCTGCTCTGGTGAGACCCCACCTGGAATACTGCGTGCAGGCCTGGGGCCCCCAGCACAAGAAGGATGTGGAGCTCTTGGAACAGGTCCAGAGGAGGGCCACTGAGATGATCAGAAGCCTGGAACACCTCTCCTATGAGGAAAGGTTGAGGGAACTGGGCTTGTTTAGCTTGGAGAAGAGAAGGCTCCGGGAAGACCTCATTGCAGCCTTCCAGTACTTGGAGGGAGCGTATAAACAGGAGGGGTAATGGCTGTTTACACGTGTTGATAGTGATAGGACAAGGGGGAATGGTTTTAAACTAAGACAGGGCAGATTTAGGTTAGATATGAGGAGGAAGTTTTTCACTCAGAGAGTGGTGAGGCACTGGAACAGGTTGCCCAGAGAGGTTGTGGATGCCCCATCCCTGGAGGCATTCAAGGCCAGGCTGGATGTGGCTCTGGGCAGCCTGCTCTAGTGGTTGGCAACCCTGCCCAGAGCAGGGGGGGTGAAACTAGGTGATCTTTAAGGTCCTTTTCAACCCATGCCGTTCTATGATTCTATGATTCTATGATTCTATGATTCTATGATTCTATGAGGCATAGAATGAGTGAAGAAGCAGGATGGAGGTTATTGGCTTAAACACAGGGGTGAGACACACTTGCAGTGACATGAAGTTAGGGCTGCTCAGCTGGCTGAAACATAGAAATACTGGTGTTCTGTCAGTGTATCTATAAATCTATATGCAAAGTGTTTGGTATCTCCTTCCTCTCCAACTTTAGTTTACATTTTATCACTGGCTTAGATATCTGCAAGAGTACATTTTAGACGTGTAGTTAGATATATTCCAAAGTAGTTAATTCATGAATTAAAAGCCAGAATCCTTAAGAGCAAGAAAGGGAGTCTCAGCATCACTGGTAATATTTGAAACCTTCATGCTAGGAGCATGAGGAGATGGTTCTCTGGTAGTATCATCATTTTAAATGACCCTGTGCAGTCACTACTGCCTTTGGGTCGTTACATCAACAGGATTCTCCTATGACAAGAGACAGAGAGGATAGGATAAAGCATATTTCAGCACAGTGCAAAGTACAGTTCAGATAATGGATAGCAGTATGCCATTGACACTGCAAAAAGAGAAACATCAGAATACTACTTAGGTAACACCATCCTTTACTGTCCACGAGCTTTACATAAGTTTTACTCCCAACACTCATCCCTGGCTTCTACATTCATTTCACGTACAATCCTACTGAGGACTAAGCTGTCCCTGCTTCTTTCCCTTTACAAGTGAAACTCCTCCATTTACTGCCTTGTTGTGGCAAAATGGGATAGTCCACCTCCAGAGCTAGTCCACTATCCTTCACTCACCAGCCATACCAGAGATGCAGTTTTTCTCACTGATTTGAGTTGCAATGAAAAATTATATATCTTAAGCACCGGCAGCCGTTATCCCCGTCTTGTTTCCAAATCCTTACAGGAAAGCAACACTGAGAACTTTTTGTGACAAACTGTACGTGAGCAGGACTAAAGGCTGCAGCAGAATAATTGAAAATATTTGAGAAATAGTATCTCAGTACTCCCCTACTCATAAGAGGAACATGAGGGAGTGGGAAAGAGGGAAACAAATTTTGAAGAACATTTTGTGTGTGACCATCTTGAAAGTGGTTTGAAGGTTACATCATTTTCAGTCAAGCAATCTAGTAAACACCAGCAGTTCAGTTTCAGTTAAAAACATCTTTCAGCGTATAGCCAAATCACTGCAGTATTCTGTTATCCCTAATCATTAATCAATATAAGACTAAATAAAATATATAAGGCTAACTAAAAAGGCAGCTGTTTTCTCTTTTAAAGAAAAAAGGAGATTTTTTTGCTCCAAGTATATAAAATTAGCATTGTTTTTCTTAACTATACCATACATGTCCATTTTAGATCTTCTTTAACAGCAATGACCAAGTGTTTGACTGTGAGTACTTGCTTTCATACCTAACCATTAGAACAGGGCACTAACACCAGAAAGAGTAGAACTGGCTGAGGGGTTTTCAGTAATTGCCACCAGTAATTCAGTTTTCTGAAACTGTAAAATGAAGGCTGCTGTCCCAAACTTTAAAGCATTCCTGCCAGAAACCAAAATCTTTTCAAAATTTAGAAATAAAATACATCTGCCCTTCCAAACAAGGACCTGAGTGTCGATGTTTGTAAGACTGAAGACATCTTGTTTTAGCCTTCACTGATATATGGACTGTGCTCTGTTAAAGTAATGTGATTCCACAGTCTTACAGTCTTTGATATTAAAATCCTAAAAACAAACAAACAAACAAACAAACAAACAAACAAAAACTTAAGTGCATGAGTACATGATTTTTCCATGTAGGATGTTTGTAATTGACTTTCTGTATTTGTTTTTATGTTGGAAAAATACCCACATTTTCTGAATGTATTTTAAATGTAGACTAAAATGTGTGTTAACTTAAATTCAATGAGATGACTGTGACTGGATAAATAAGATTAACTGTCACCTAGTTGAAAAGAGCAGGAATTTAAAAAATATATATATCTGCATTTGAAAGATAAGGGATTATACAAGGTGATATTGATAACAGCTTTACCAGAGTTCAGTGCTGGTGTTGACATGTAATATTTGGCTCATACATTGTTGGCTAAATTTTTATGTTGGTATGTCACTATATAGAAATCAGTGATTTAATGATCAGTTATTATGTTAGTTAATATTTACTTGGTGAAATTTGAATATATTCACCTGTACTGGGTCTGGCCGGGATAGAGTTAACTTTCCCTGCAGCAGCCCTTGTAGCTAGAACAGCGCTGGTATCACACCAATGTTTTGGCTACTGCCGAGCAGTGCTGGCACAGCACCAAAGCTCTCTCCAGACCCCCCCCAAAGCCAGTAGGTGGGGGTGGGCAAGAAATGGGGAGGGGACATCACCAGGGCAGCTGACCTAAACCAACCAAAGGGATATTCCATACCATGTGATGTCACACTCAGCAATAAAAGCTGGGAAAGGGAAGGAGAAGGGGGGGGCTCTCGTTGCGAAGACGTCTGTCCTTCCGATCAACCACTGCGGGTACTGAGGCTCTGCGTCCCAGGACGTGGCCAGGCATCGCTCGTTGGTGGGAGAATCACTTGTTTTCTCTTTTCGTCTGTGCTTGCACACAGGCTTTGCTTGTACATATATATATATATATATATATTTGTTGGGTTTTTTTTCCTCCTCTTTTCTAATTAAACTATCCTTATCTCAACCTGTGAGTTTTTTTTTCTCCCCCTCTTCCTTTGAGGAGGGGGAGTGAGAGAGCGGTTGTGGTGGAGTTCAGCTGCCCAGCAGGGTAAAACCACCACATCACCACACTCTGCTTAGTTATATCTTGTTCATAGATGCTTCCATTCTTTTTCTCAAAGAGAAAGACGAGGTCCATAGAAAACACTGAAAGTGTGTTCTGTATTTCATTATGTACATGATTAATTTAACATACTGTGTAGTACCAGTAACTTACTGCATTGTTTGCTTGCTGAAATATTAGCACACACTGAAACATTTGTGGCAGTCAATACTAGTGATTTTTAATTAAAATTATATTTCTCACGTCTTATTTACTGGAGTAGTCCTATAAAAGTTATACATGTACCTATGGCTTACTACATTTTATGTTTCAATTTAGATAAAATGTATTAATTCTAGAGAGCAGCAACCAGACCAGACAGTGATAATTTTAGTGTGCTTAAAATCTACCATCTTACAGGCCTGATTTTGCAAAAGATCTTCATGTTTGAGAGAAGTAGGTTTGACACTACAGGCAGATTTACATATATAACTCTATCTTTCCCCACCTGCAGCTTGAAGTGAACATTCATCAGTGACTCTCAGCACTTATTGTTTTTTCTTCTAATTTTTACGATAAGCGTTTATTATTATGAACTTCAAATTCACATTCATTTTCTAACAAAGTAATTACATGTATAGTTTAACTGTAACATATTTTTGTTATACAATATCATAAAAATATTATACACAGCACCATCTGTTGGCTAGGATAGCTATAACACATGAAAAATAGTTTATGCAGATTAGATAGAAATGAGTATACCAACCAGAAAACAGAAAAAAGACTATTAAAAAAAAAAAAAAAGACAAAACTCAATACTAAAAAGACCTTACTTGCACCTTTTTTTGTGAGGGAATTTATTTTTAAAGCACACTTTCAAGGCTGTTGAAATCAAGAAACTTCGCCATTTTAGAGGGGAGAAAAGATGGGTCTGAGAAAGCTATTAAACAGCTTAGTGTAAACTGGTAAACAGTAGTAAGGAGAAAGTGATAAATGAATTCATCTACTGTATTGTATTCACCTACTGTGTGCTCTAGCCTCGTGCTTCTCTGGAGTTTTAGTGCTTTTAAATGACAATAGAAATTTAACTAATAAAAAAGTTGTGTTGTTTTCTACTGTCACATACCTAACTGGAGAATTTATGAGGCAGAATTATTTACTTCTTCCGTGTACCCACCCTAAGAATCTGCAAGGCAGACTGCTCCCTGAAGCATTTTCCTTTTCTGAATTTTGGACTATGTCTAGCATGTGTGCGCATGTGGGTGGATGGGCATGCAATCTCCTCCACTGGTGAGTCTGTATTTTTATAATGGCCAGCCAGAACTGCAGCCTGACAACCTTGATGGTGCCTCCTCAGCATGAGGAGCTCAGTGAGGAGGAAGGCTTGGCATGCTAGCATGTGTATCAGTATCACCTTTCCCTTGCTTAGGGCAACTTGATAACTGCTACAGCTTGCTTGAGTGCTTGTCTGGATGGGAGTCAGTGATGGGGCTGGATCAGCATTTCTACACATGGCCCATTGAATCTCCACCCAATTGTGTCTTTCTGGTCCCACAAGACACTACTGAAAGCAATGCATAGATCAGTAGATCAAGGTTGTGGGACAGGACAGGACAGGATGAAGGTGTCTGTTATCCTCTTGTGTAGTGTGTGTAGCTGTACACAGTAAGGCTTGCTGAGCTATCCAAAAATATGACGACTTTTGTCTAGCAGTTCAAAGATACAGAGCAGCACTGATACCTTACAAAATCTTAAAAACTGGTATATACATCTTTTCACTAGTCCAAAACAGACAGTGAGAAAAGTGGGCAAACTTTTCCTTTTCCAAATAAGAAATTATGATATCCCATTTCCCTGTGTTTAGACCAATAGATCTTGAGAAGATATCAAGTGTTTTCACATACAGACTAATGAGACAACTGAATTAGAGCTTACATCTAACAGCTGTCCCTTTATACAAAAAGAAAAAAAGTAGTAAAAGAAACACCAGTGAATTAAGAAAAGGGAACTGAATCTCACTCAGGATGTAGTTCAGGAACATCCATTTTTTCTCCTAACATCAGATCAAAAAGGCTGCAGCTGCTTAACACAAAGCACTGATCTGATACAAACCCACACTGTGAGTTCAAATTCGGTCAAAACATTTTGACACATTAATTTCATGCAGGCAGGCTCCTTTGTGCCTGATGAGCTCCATACCATGTTCTGTCTAATTCAACAGAAATGCAGCCATGCATTTGAACTGGGTCATTTCTGAAGTGCTGGGAGACCCAGCACCAAGGAGATGAGGCATTAATGACATGAGATACCTTAGTTTCAAGCTGCTTCTGCAATTAACTCAGACTGAGACCTGGGACAACTCCAGAGGGTGTTGAATTCACTCCAGGTTTCCTACCCTTGAAGCAAAAAGGAATCTTACAGTCTTTCAAGACCTGATGTGTTTTATCTCCTTTGGCTACCCCTCTACAGGAGCAGGGAAAATCTTAATTCCTTCCACCTGTGACTGTGAAATAGGTACATTCACACATCTCTCATTCATGGAGCACAAGCCTAAGCAAACTTAGTCCTGTTTTAAAACTCTGCATGTAATTA
Organism: Anseranas semipalmata; assembly: GCA_013399115.1. Classification (NCBI taxonomy): domain Eukaryota; kingdom Metazoa; phylum Chordata; class Aves; order Anseriformes; family Anseranatidae; genus Anseranas; species Anseranas semipalmata. The sequence goes on from VXAA01004498.1 coordinate 54,173, forward strand.
TGGCAGCAAATACAGCTTTTAATGATGTGCAAGGAACCAGTGTTTCTAATACTATCATTTTTCTCTAAAAACTACCAACAAGAGAAAAGATGAAATGAAACTCAAGACTACTTCATTCCTTACACAAGGCTACAAGACAAATAGATGAATATGGCCAATATAGTAAAGAAAAAAAAAATATTTAGTAAAGTAGGCTCATGACATCTTTTGTCCACACTTGAAATCTGGAAAAATAGTGAGAATGTTTTTGAATGCAGTTATGATGTTAATGTCTGTCTTTTTGAGAAGCTTGTACAGGACCAGATGAAGTTTTGCTGGTTAAGACAAAGACAAGGTACATTTTGAGGCAATGACAGGTAAGCTGACTCTACTATTTTGTCTAGGAAGTTTAAATGTTAATTCATTTTGAATCTATTTCCATACAAATGAAGTACAAGAAAGAAATTAGAATCAATCAACAAAGATTTGTCAATAGGAAATCATTCTTGACCAACCTGGGACATGGGTGAACACAAGATAATCTTTACTTTAATAAGACCTCTGACACTGTCTCCTGTGGCATTTTCATCTAGAAGCTCATGTGCTGTACTTGAAAGCCAATAATGAATGGTTCAATGTCAGGTGGCTACTAAGAAAAAAAAAAGGGGGGGGGGGGGGGATTGTGAAGACCAGGGCTGTGCAGCTAAGGATGATGTAATAGCCCATGATTACTTTGGACGGTTTACGAAAATGAAAAAGTAAAGCTTCTCAGCAGGGACAGATGCCATAACAAGGGACAAATTGCAGCTTGGAAAGTTCAGACTGAACATTATTAAGAAACTTTTCTCTGGGAAGGATACTGCTGCACTGGTCACCCAGAGAGGTTCTGAAGCTTCCATCTTATTCAAGACTTAACAACACTGAAGCACAGTGTTGACCATGGTCCTGCTTTGAGCAGGAGTATGGACTTCTAACCCATGTTTCTGTGATTTTGTCATCTCACTTAAGCTACAAAATTTGTATCATCATATGACAGCAGTGTGGACCCATTAAACCTGATTTAAATTTACTGACAAAATTCTGTAATGTTATAATTAATCTGCTGACACACTAGTGTCATTATCACATTATTCTGAATAGAAGTAAAAGAAAAACAAAAGAGACCACTTTTTTTTTTTTTTTTTTTTTTTTCCAAACACTTAGATCCTGCATTAAAGCTATATTGGAGGATGATGTCAACATGTCAAAATCAGGAGCTCATCAACACTGGGCAGACATGCTAGAAAGTGAACAACTTTGGTTCTTTAAGGTCTGTCCAAGTGAATCAAGGACAGTCTGTCCAGACTCAGTGCACAGTACAATGAACCATAATAAATCCACCAGGTTAAATAAACAATCTGGTATGTCTTCACTGTTTGTTATCATCCAAATAAAAAAACATGATCTGACACCAATAATGGTAATTACTTTCAAATCCCTACTATGGATGTATCACACTCCACCCACCACACCATCATTTATAGACCCTGAGTTGGAGAGTGGATGAAAATTGAGCAGTTGTTTGGTAAGATGGCAAAATCCTTCATTAGTTTCTTTTTCTGCTGCACATGGCAGTTCTGCCCCATTCTCATCATTCAATGCGGTATGACTAAAAATCTTGTACCTTGCAGAAAGCTTACATGCAGTAACTGAGCTTGATGCATTCATGGTGCTCTGCCAAGTGTAAAGAGCAGTGAACAAAAAGAGTGGCTGGGAAGGGGTAATTGCCTAACCACAGAGTATGCTACACCTTTTCCCCTGCTCTTCCCTATCTGTCCCAAAACTAAGTTTCTTGTCACTCATACCCAAGAGGAGCAACAGTTCTGCTGCTGCTTCCTTTGAAAGCAGCATGTTTGTAAGTGAGAACAGAGTGACCCACTTATGACGCTTCTCTTGCTGCTCAGGTAAACAAAATAGAGAAACTTCAATGAGTGTTTGGAGGGCAGGAGAATGACCTGGAGGTAGATGAGGACACAAGATGGATTATTATCAACAACATTCAGGTTTGTTGAACTGTCTTAGATTTTCTTTCCACTTACAGTTTCATAGATGATTTCAGATGTGAAGGCAGGAGAGGATCACCCCAAGCAATGCTTGAGACTGCAATCTGTTGGAAATGTAGCTGGACAATAAGAGACAACTTCCTTTCTTGGCTAACTGCAAATAGGAAGAGCCCAATATATTGTCCTGCCTAAATTCATGGCTGGGATGTTCCCAGCTGGCCAATTCCTTATTGATGCCATGAAAATAGCAGACTTTGAAGAGGATGGTTTAAGCACAGCTATTCATGAGGCACAGCTAGACTCCTTTCTTCAGTGACCTTACTTTTTTTTCACTATATTTTGATATAGTGAATACTGTTAGAAGCTGGTTTGATATAGATTAAAATATGGAAACTGAGGCTGTTGGGGAGGCCCTTAATCAATCCTTGTGCTTGCTATCTGTTTCCTATCACTGCTGCCTGAAAGAGGTCAAGCAAATATTCTGTAGCAAAAGCATTACAGAAGCCTCATAAATGTGAAAAGAGAAAGTCTTTGCTCCTAAATATCTAGTTAGGTAAAGTTACACATCCAAACACATAGAGTTACTCCAACAGTAGAGAGCTCAGAAGATAGCTTACTCTTGGACATGTAAGTTTTTTAAACAGCACCAAGCTAAAGCTCAAGATTACCATACTATACAATCTGCAGACATCGCTTCCATGCAGTCCATAACTGCAGGATATGAGTGCAGGTGAGCACTGCACTTCATTTTATTTTTCCCACCTGACAGACAAACTAACTTTCTTCAGACTTGAAAAGGTTTCTGAGCCATCACAGTACTCCTGCCTCCTGAGCAACATGCTGGTGTAGACTTACCGATTTAGGAGCTTGTTTGTGGAAGTAGAATAGTTAATGCTGTGAATTTCATTAACATTACTGGAAAAGAAACTAGTCTCTTCCCTTTGCAGTAGCAGATACTTGTAAACAAGTAGAAGCACAAGCTAGAATAGAAGATATGACAGTGGCTGTGAGCTGGCCACCTGCCCCTGTTTCTGGCTGGAACTGTGATGACAGCATCTCCTCCTTCCCTTTCCTCTTTCCACCAACCAGGAACTGAGTGCTGACGCTCCTGGTCTGAGAGGCATCCAGATGGAAGAGGTAGGGGAGTACCTTACAGCAAAAGTGATTTCCAGTAACAGGCTGGCTTTTGCTTTCAGTTATTTTTATAGTCTTCTCATCTATTGTTTTATCCAGAAGGCTGAAATGCATGGGGCGTTGTGTTAAGTATCTAATCTAACTAAAAATAAATTGGAGGTAGATTGCAAATTCACTTAGGAATACTTTCCATTTGTTCCACTAGGTGTGTCAGTGTGTGTATGATTTATACTTTACTTCTTACACCAAAAAACTTTAGTTTTCTCTGAACATCTGGCTGGCATCTGTGAGATCTGCAGTATGCATCATTAATCAGAATATCTTTGTGAGGTTTGGTAATGACAGATAGATAGGCTAAGTTCACTATAATAATGTAATGATGTTCACTGGGATACTGCAAAGCTACAGCTTTCACTGTGCACTTGAAAAAAAAAAATAAATAATGGCTTTAATAACAGCCTAGAGTAAAGTGTGGTATTTGTACTTAACAAAATCATTTAATGAACATCTGTCTTCATGCCTACTAGCTTGCTTTTTACAAAGTACATATCATATTTTTAGTTTCCTGTCCTAAGCTAGTGCTGCTTTCTTAATGCCCTAGTACTTATATTCATATGTATGTCCATTACATATGCATGAGTGTATATGTATGTGTGTTTATGTATATATATGCATGCATGTGTATGTATCCATATATCCACTTCTCTCTCTGTATATATACATGCATACATATACACTGATCCTGCTAAGCCTAAGGCTCTGGAAGAGACTACTATTGTAAAACTAATTATATACCCAGCATCTTAGCTATAATTTCTGTATGGTTAATTTTGAGTGCATGCATGTGCGTGTGTGTAAAAATATATATATATATATATAATAAACAAATATTTTCCTTTTACTCCTCATTCCATTTCTCTGTTAAGAAAACAGTCATATGTAAGGCATCCTTTGACTCCAGTAGGATCAGAATACTGAATATACTTCTATGATACCTCACATTTGGTCAATTAAAAGACCATCTTTTTCAACGTATACATGGTTCAATTTAGTAACTAGTAACAAACTAGTAACAAACCTGTAAGTTTACAAAACCTGTTTAGTAACAAACCTGATGAGTGTATTTCCACTAGAAAGGATGGTAAGCTGAATGCACTGCTTTCCTCTTATTAACATCACCTACAAACTCTTACGAGCTTTTTCTGTTGTAAGGTTATATGAGAAGAGATGGTCACTTCTTTTAATACATCCAAAATTGCAACTGAAATGAATCCACAACAGGTGAACTAATACACTTGGGGTGAGATCAGAAGGCATAGCTAGAGGTTATTGGCAATGTGTTTCACACATGGAAAATCAGTTCATTTTCTGCCATTTACCAAAGCTGTGGGAAATGTATTTTAGGCATACTTCAAATAAGTGACAGAGTAAACTGTGCTTGAAACATAATTAGCAAATTTCCTACTTTTCACATGGCAGAACACCTTGTTAAAATATTTCTTCCTCTTACTGTACCAAGGTTTTATAAATTGATTTCTTCAACAATTAATTTCTGTATTTTAAACATAAAAGCTCTCCCTCTCACACATGGACATGCCAATTATCAGTTAAGCCATCATCCAGAATCAATAAAAAATTACAAATAAATTTGTGGTGGAGTTGTATTTTGCATTGATTTTGTTGTTGTTTTTTAATGCCAAGAAAAATCAATTGGGTTATAATTGGCTCTAACTGGCTTTCACACAGGCTATAGCTTTCTTTCTTTACCTGAAGCCAAGTAGCTCTCACACACAGCTAATTCTTTCCAGCATTTGAAAACATCAAGGAAAATCTAATCCAAAATATCATACCTTGCGCTCAGAGGTGAGGAGCAAGAACTTGGTGGCTGGAAGATAAGTAGCAGAGACTAAGTGTTTATTTTTTGCTCTCAGAATTAGTCCCCAGATGTTATTACATTTGACCCAGTTGTATTTTCTAAATAACAGTTTTCTCACAAAGCTTGTTTAGTACCCAAGGTGATCAGTTCAGGGATCACAGTTGTGAAGGACGGTATTCCCCGTTACTCCAAACTTTACAGTGTTGTTTTTCCTTTACTTCCACAAGTGATTCTAAAGGGCAGAGAACACCTTCCTTCACAAAACTGCTAGTCCTTCACTACAGGTGAACACAATGCTCTACATGGAAAATGTCATGTTTTCTTCTAATGGCAAATATCTCTGGTGCTAGTTAGGAATCTGATAATGCCATCCCTTCAGCAGAGCTAATGAAGAGACTGAGAAAAACTCCTGACAGGGCCATCGTATTTCTGTTACTGGAAACTAGAATCGCAGTGATTTTCTGAGCGATAATAATACTATTCAAGCAAAAATGTCAGACAGCAATACTAGGTGTGATCTGTCAAAAGTGGAGAAAAGATGCAACAAGACAGTGGCCAGTTAAAAAATAAAATAAATAAATTAAAAAAAAAAAAAAAAAGAGTACTGTTGGCCTGGAGTATTCCAAGCAACATATCCTGAGTGAAAAGTTGCTCTGATATGGAGGTTTTGGGCTGAGTGATCACAAAGAAAACTAATTTTAAATTTGCTCTCTCTTTCCTCTCACTATACTACAAACACTAACCCACAAACACTATGGTAGAAATACATGGATACTGTAAGAAAGGCTTATGACTACCCTAAAATGGACAGGAGTTAATTTTTTGTTTCTGGACATTTGCTTCCTTATATTCCACCATGTAAACAAGCTAATACAAAATGCATGACTAAGCTGTTGCTACATGTTAAACCCTGTGCTGTTCTTTGGCTAAGTGTAAGCGGGATGAATATCTGTGGTGGTGTAGAATCATTTATTAGGGGTTTATAGCTTTCTATTCCTTTATCTCTAGGTGTCAGTTATGTGCCTTAGCTGCCAAATTAATTTCAGATGTTCTTCCAAAGGCTTGCTCTGGTTTCCTGGTAATTTATACTGACAATTGTATTAGAGTGTTGGACTTAGAAATGCCTCTTTTCTTGGACAAGGAATCAAGGAAGAAATGAAATGAGGTTAGTGGCTGATTTCAATAAACCAGAGTTTTTTACAAAGAGATGTATTACTCTATGCCAAGAAATCCTTTCTCAATAAACTAAACATTGGTCTTTATAGCCTTTCATATCCTCACATTAAAGTCCTCTTGTTCCATATTTGTAAGCTAGTGGTAAAATGCATGTGCTCTCTAATATAAGCTACTATTTTACAGGTGAATGTTAAAGATATTGCCTTGGCAGTAGTCCTCCCAAAGTTATTATCTTTAAAATTTGAGTGTGTAACACAATTAATGGCAGTCACAGAATCTGCTGGCTCTGCAGAATCATTGCATTTTACACAGACAGAAATCTAACATGGTAGATTCTTAGAGCATGAGATATGTAAAAATTTGAGAGTAATTTCAGAAATAAACAATCATAATTATTACTCCAAATTGTTACGAGCACCTTGGAAGTAGTCCATCCCCCAAACCAAAACCAAATGTTAAGTAAATCAAATAATAGGTACTATAATCATACTGAAGATTGCCAACTGAAGATTGTCCTAATTGTTTCAAAAATATGGAACAATGGAAACAGAGGACTAGCTTGATAGTTTGTACTCATCTCTGTCATTAATTAATCTCCAGGCTGTCAAACACTAAAATACAACCTGACTCATTTAGCTTAATAATTAATTACCGCCTATCACTGACAAGAATAAAAAGTAGCACTCTAGTTTTAGAGAATACTAACTGGGACAGGGCACCAGAGACAGTGTTTCTTATCCACTCATTCACTTCCAATGATATGTCATGACGTTAAAAACGTCAAAATGAACACCAGGTAAAGGTGTGTCCATGCTTATTTCTCTAGTTTTGTAATAGTTTCTCTAAATCTTTGATTATGAATCACCAATCACAATCCATTTTACAAAATCAGCTAGCCTCATATACTGATGTCAACAAGCCAGATTAACATTCTTCTTGCAGTATCACTGAACACTTAATGCAGTTACAACCAATTTAATCTGTTTGTATTTTGAAGTGCAAAAAATAAAAGGGAAGATTTAAATATGAAATGTCTAAGTATGCTTAAGAATTCCTGAGGGCTAAGACTGAGGAGAAGAGAAATTAAAAGATTCAGTAATAGAGGACGCAAAAGATGAGTAATAAAAAGTCTTGTACACAAAATATTCTGGTGTGTTATTAAAATATAAAATAATAAAATAAATATCCTGGTGTGGTTGTGAGGGGAGAGCTGATCAACCAAACTCAAAACAAAGTGTCCCTAGCTGCAGATGACCACAGAAGGGGGGCAGGGAAGAGAACTCTTTGTTTGGATAAGGCTTAATGAGCATGCATATTAATGGCTGCCTACATCTTACCATAGGAGTCTCATGGAAAACCATCATTCATCCACTATGGAACAGTTTGGGAGATTTCTTTTTTTTTTATTATTATTACTTATTTCAAAGATTTTCTGTTGAACTGAGACCCAATAATTTATGATTTTAAATTAAGACTGCCAGGAAATTGTCAGAGCTCTCAGATCAATTTCTATGAAGAAGGATATTTTAATGCTTTATTGGGAAGCCTGAAGATAACATTTCCTTTGTGAAACTCTTCAATTACCTCCTGGTGCATTTGACCCTTTCTCACCTTCATATGTCCGTCAAACTTAGTTAATATTTAATATGGCTCAAACTGTTGCTTTTCTTCCCAAAGCAACATGGTGGCTGCATGGAAGTAAAATCGGACAGTCTGTACCAACCTTTTTGACATGAAAGTGACAGGATGTTGCACAGAGGATACTTGATTGCCCAGTGTGGCAGGGATGGGGAGAGGACAACTGGGGATGTCTGCTTACACCGGATCCTCAAAATCCCACTTGTTCCCAGCCAATGGTGCCTTGCTAGGCAGCAGCTGGGAGATGGGCACCAGCAGCCCCTTCTCACACAGTATCACACACAACATCAAATGGCCCAAATTTTTGTGAGAGAGGAAGAGTGCCAGCCTATGTCTTTGAGAACGATGTCTATGACTCAGCCTTGGGTCCCTCACCTCTGGAGGGGAAAGGGACCTAGTAAATCACTTACCCGTAGCTTCATGGTACTATTAGTTCTTACACTCAAATCTGTGCAGTTTGTGGAGCAAATACAAAAGCCTGTGATTCAGGCTTTGCAGACTGAGCTGAAAAATATAGCATTTGCTAGTTCTGCAAGGTTGATTATCCAGCATAATGTTCTTTAATATATTTTGGCCTGCAACTGTAGTATTTACACTGCATTTTGCACCACTGTAACTCAAACACTTCTGTGTTTCTGTGAATGTTCAGTCTAAGTTTGGTTTCAAAACAAAAGCATTGTATGACCTTGTTAACCTAGTTTCTGCTCAGACTTAATATTAGTGTGATGACTTGAATTATGTCCCCAGATAATCACAATATGGCATGCAATTTTGAATGTCATGTTTGTATAATTCATGGGAAATGGAAATAAAAAATTGCCTGGAGCATTATGAATGCAAATACATTACCTCTTTGGCAGTGGTCACTTTATATTACATTATGACAATTTTACTGAAGGCATATCAAAACTGATTTTCATAAAATTCCATGTTCTGAGCCAAATTCTATTATTTTAAATGGGTATTTTACATGGGATGGCTGACAGATCTTTTTGTGGGGTGTGAGGATGGCAGAGAAAACTAATTGTGTAAACAAACTTCAAAGACTTTTTAGGCAAGAAAGTAATTATGAAATTACTTATGAAATCACAACAGTGTTTATGTTTTTGATTAAAATCAAATATAATTTCTAATAGGGATTCTACTATTTCTTGAACCTCCATTAAGTTTTGCAGTCACATTTATTTAACCAGAGTTGTAAAGATTAAATCATGCTTTGAAAATGGATAGATATAGTTGAATAAGTTATACTAAGTAAGTTGGAAGATTTCATGATCGATTTAAATGATTTTAAAATGAAAATATTTGTGTGTTATTCTGATAACTTTGTTAGTTCTTGTTCAAATTTTAAGTTAACACATAAGAAATTCAATTTCCATCATTTGATCAAGTGTACTGTATACATTGAATAAGTTATTTCTGAGTGTAGGTAGCTAATCTTGCTACCTACTTGCTATCTTATTTTGATAATAATATAATTCAAGTGCCTAGGCTTTTGTGCAAAATTGAATGGTGAAATTTTAATACATTTAAATCATAAAAATAGTATTTGTATTGCTCACTGATGTTGCTCTGAAATCTTGGTAGGTTTCCCAGAAAATTTTACTGCTGGTATACCTGAATAGTTATTAAAATCTTTGTGAAATTTCTAAGGCTTTCATTGGTATTTCCAATTTTACAATCAAAATATATAGTAAGAATATATATTTTTTGACTATATGACTATTCTGAGAGCATACGCAGTTTCCACAAATCATGTCACTGGCAAGGCTATAATCATAAATATTTAAGGCTGTGAGGAAGAGAACAAACTACCTGGCCCAATTTTATATATGCAAACCACAGCACAGATTTGTCTAACTTGTACTTTTCAGTGGAAAACATCCATAGTTTCAGGATATCCTGTAATAGTATTTCACCTCTTAAAAAGTTGGTTAATTCTTAAGGTCTAAGCTCAGTCTCCTTTGTAAATAAAGCTTATTTGTTCTTTCTTTCTCCACAGAAAATAATTACCACTGTACCTTTGGGATAATTTTCTCTGTAATGGATTGTCATAACACACCAAGCCTTGGACTTCTCTGATAGTTGTCAGTCCAAATAAATTATAAAGAACAGCTATCAACCTTTCCTCAAAGGATATATTTCCTAAACTTCCATCATTCTGACTTCTCCCATTTGGACTCTCTCCAGTTTGCTTACCTCTTTCATATATCACAATGTTCCAAAGAGAACAATCTCTCAAGCCGAGACCTCAAAGCAAGTACAGCAGAGAATTTACTTCTTGTCGTGTATACTTCTGTCGTGTATACAAGTTGGCAGTGCATAACAGAAATATGGGTGGAGGGAGGAGGTGTGTAAACATCACCTTGCCAGTGCAAGTTTAGTGCGCTGTTCCCTCTAGATCCTTTCCTATAGAACTGTAAATATTCAGTGGCTTCACTTCTCTCTAAGTCCCAGATCTAACCCAATTTTAGGAACAGAAAAGCTGTTATTTGCTTCCCCTCTGTCTTCTGTTTTCTGGGCAAAACAAGCCCAGTTCCCCCAGCCTTTCCCCCTAGGCCTTGAGCTCCCTACCACCGGCAGCATCAGAACCCTCCACAGGGCTCATCAGGACTCTCCACTCTGTTGATCTTTCTCTTGCATCAGAGAATCCCAAACTGGACACAGCTTCCCAGAAGTGGCATATCAACCGCCAACTGAGGGAGCTTAACTCATTCCTTTCACCCACTGGTTATATTCTAAAATAAATATTCCACAATTGCTTACCAGTAGCAAGAGTAAAATCAGGAAAACAGTGTTAACTAGTTGGCATGCATGTTTGACAGTTTTCAAAGGTTTAAAGAGCAGTCGTGTGGGCAATGGGAGCTATAGGCACACAGGAGATCGTAAAGTAAGGCTCTGATCACTCCTCTTCACCAGCAACCTCAAAAAGGAGGATTATCCTAATTAAACAACACAGAATAGCTACAGTTACTAAATGCAGGATTTCACTTACTCCCTAATACAGAAAAACATTTAGAGCCAAGGTAAAGGTTGTTGACTGATGCAAATTGTCAATGTTGGTTGACTGATTTCAGTGAAGTGATGGTATGTTGTACTGACAGAGGATGTACCACAGGTTTTTCAACCCAGACGTCTGTGTCTTGATACTGAAATATTTCTTTTGTAATTGTTTGCCTGTGGGTCAATCAAGGACTCCAGCCCTATTTTACTGATAGCATTTTTGTTTGTATATAAAATCATAGTTACTGCAATGAGGAGATGCCTAAACCTGGTGCATAGAGGTTGGATCTCTTTGTAATTTCAGTGTTAAAAGATAGCTGTCCAGAGAGAAGGAAGGAAAGAAGGAAGAAGGAAGGAAGGAAGGAAGGAAGGAAGGAAAGAAAAAGAAAGAAAGAAAGAAAGAAAGAAAGAAAGAAAGAAAGAAAGAAAGAAAGAAAGAAAGAAAGAAAGAAAGAAAGAAAGAAAGAAAGAAAGAAAAGAAAGAAAGAAAGAAAGAAAGAAAGAAAGAAAGTGAAAATGCTGAAAGAAAAAGTAGTGCTGAGCTCTGTGAAATTATGCTGGCTGACAGCACAGGAACATTGTTCCATCTGGCAACTTTAAACAATGGATCTGGAAACTTATGGCCTGTAATTCTGCCACTCTTGACAAAACACAGAAATATTTCTTACCACTTCTGAGCAAGACACCTGCAAGCCCAGATTCAGGCCTTATAAATCTAGCTGCAAAGTCAGCTAGCTATCTGAGGTTAGTGAAAGAGCTTTCTGACCATAAAGGAAGTGGAAAGTGCTATCAGTAAACCAAGTAAGACAACAGATTCTTAATGCTAATGGAAAAAATTATTATTCAACTTTTTTGCATTAAAATTTCCACTGATTTACAGTTCAATGTCTGTTTTGCTTCCGATGTTTTCAAATATACAAAAGTAAATATACTAAAAAGAGTTTTACAAGGAAATTCAGCTTCGGAGCTAATACTACACAGTGATCAAATCAACTACTAGTGGAAAACAGCATCCCCCTCACCCCAAGCCTCCTCCTACTGTTTTACCATAAAAAAATCTTAGCAAGACCTTTCTTCTTCAAATGTCTTGGACATAAAACTCATGCTGATTTACAGAACATCCATCAACTGAGTTTTTCCAGCAATGCAATTAGTTCTAAAAGCAATGGTTACTCAGAGAACATGGTATATCTATCCCTTCATTGTATACTATGACTTATTTAGACAGTTTACTTGCCATATGAAGGAACAGTAGAAAAGATCTGTAATAGTGTCACACTCTCAAATCTGCATCACATCTTCAGAAACTGTAGTATTGTTTCTATTTTTCTAAATATTCGTGGTAATTGTGGAGTAGAATCGCTAATTTATTTGTTAAAATAGGAGCAAATAAAACTGAAAAAATAATGTTAATTTTCTAAAACGATTTTGTAAAGTATTAGTTCTGACTCACTTTACCACTTCCTAAGACCTGATGGTTTCCAGAATGATTGCTCATAGTTCTTCATATAACAAAATGCATTTGTCTTCTAAAGTTTGAACAGTTTCACTTATTATTCCTTCTGAATTTGAATAGATTCCAGAGATATAACACTATATATCTGAACAGTTAATTAAGGCAGTTCTTCTTCTTACTTTTTTTTTCTTGAACTTATACAGCTATAATGCTTATTCAGACAGTTAATTCCTAGCAAATTTTACCATTATTATAAAAAAAAAAAAAAAACAGGAAAAAAAAAGACTATTTGAAAAGATGAGGCATCTACTGTGGGCATATTTATAATATAAATAAGATGTAAGGAGTATTTAGCCCAAGTATAACCAGTATAAACCAAGAATGAAAAAAATATATTAACATACTTTTAAAAGAGGGATATTTTTTTCTTTTAGGAGTGTTCCTTTCCAGTCATTAGTATGAGAGAATTAGGAAGCCAAAGGTAATAAACACTAAAAAAAAAAAAAAAAAAAAAAAAAAAAAAAAAAAAAAAGCTGTACCCCAAAAAGCATTAGTAAATATAGTTTTATAGATGCATAATTCAGTGACTTAAGAAGAAACGTAATCATAGGTAAACAAAAGTCTATTTTTCATTTATACATAAGCTTATCTAAGTACACTCTGAATCTTCAGGAAAAAAATTCCAAAAGAATATTCTCTTACTTCATTTATTACATGCAGACACACTACCAAACCAGTCTAGAGAACTACAGACAATGAAATGGCCAGTACCCCTTCAGGAAAAGCACAACAGAAATGACTGTACCCAATCTTCTAGTGAGAAGTTGTTAAGATATCACTCAAGCAACTTTCTAGAGGGAAAAAGAGTCCTTTCATCTCCAGCCCGGGAAATACCCTGCCTACTGTATGCTTCCAAAAGCCCCATCACAAACTAGAGAGGATCACTGTTGATGATTAAGCAGTTGGGAAAGAGGAAACAATATCTAAAACATAAAAAGAAAGCCCTTGATTCTGAATTGCTATAGCTGTAAGGAAATTGACCTATGAGAAGTACTTTTCTTCCTACACATCTCATTTTAGGCTGGAAACAAAATGATTCTCCTTTCCAGCTACTGTTCATAGAGCACACTCCTCTGTCAAGCTGGGACAAACTCCTGTAATTTTCTTTAATGTACCCTTAAGCCAAAATCCTGCTAAACAATCATTTTGTTAAAAAAAGCTTCATTCAAATTCTGGATCATTTTAACTAGTGTTCAAGCATGAAGCCACCTAAAAGACAACAATAACTAGGAAAAAGCAGCTGGATGCTATTAGATAGAGTCACAGGCATTCTGCTTCTGTCTAAAAACAAAAGAAAAAGCTGCCACCCTTGACCTTTTCTAATCTATGCATATAATACAATGCTTAAAGCACATATAATTTCTCTAATACATATATTGTCCTTGTGTTAAGTCCACCTAAATAACCACTGTTAGATCCAGAGTGACTGCTAAAGTGTACTGTCTCTTTTCAAGCCTTCCCTTCTTTGCCATAAGGCTATGGGTTTCCCAGCTCCATCCCATGGTCTAATAAAAGACATATCCTCTACTGTGACCCTTGCCCCTCCTGTAAGTTATCTCTTCATCCTGACTGCAGCCTTTTAGTTATAATCTTCTTGTGGAATCACACCTGTGAGGACTCCTAAATGATGAATGGAAGTGATTTAATGTTTCCTTTCTTAAATAAATAATAATAATAATAATAATACATAATAAAGCAGGAGCCTTGTTATAGCTTGTGTCTATATAGAACAGTCTGTAGGATTTTCCCTCCAAAACATTCTTTTGATACTGGTCTACCCTGTCAACAGTGGAGCCTTACAACAGTGATGTAACTCCACATGAAACCCTCCAGCACTGTACAATCTGTAATCCAAGTGTCAGCAGAGAGCAAAGCTGGTGCAAACTTTTATTGTGAAAATTTGGAAAGTTTGCACTGGCACAGGTAATTCTAGCTACTAGCCCACCCCTCTGGGTATCTATTTTCCTGTCATACGTGAAAAGTAAATTGTACCTCCAAGATCCTGCTTTTTAGTTACCCTAGGACACCATGTGAGTTTGTTTTCAATCCACGTTTATGTGAAAGTTGGAACCAGAAACAATGATAACCACTCACTTAAACTGTCAAAAATTAAATGGTATATGACAGTAATGAGAGGATTAAAACTTGTATCTGTTCAAGTCTGGGAAAGGGCAGAGAGAAGACCTAATCTAGAAGAAGGTAACTGTTTAAATGTTCTCTTTTTCAGAATCAATTTCTGAATAAAGAGCAGTTTGGGGCATGAGATTAATTTCAGTAATTTATTACTCCTCAGATTGAAAACTTCTCCAAGGCAGAAATATAACTGCTAAGTACCGTGGGGATCAATTTTATCAATCCCTTTACAATTTCAATAGCATGAAATTAAGACCTTATAAAATCTTCTTCCTCTTCCCCAGCAAGAATTAGTTCAACTTTCTCAGTCTTTTGTTATATCATGAATCAAGGGAGGGATGATGATATGACAGATAAATGCATTCTTGGTGAGAAGCACTGTACACAGCTCTTTGTAGTATTTATTTTATGTTAGATGTTTTCTTTTGTATATTCTCCAAGCAATATTCCTGGCTGTTTTCTTCATTACAGCTGACAGTCTGATATCTTTTAATACAGTATTTTCCTCTATTTTCATTGTAAATAAATCCTTGTTAGTGTATTACCCTACATTACTATTTATTTCGTATCTTGTAGTTCTTTACTCCAGAATTTACTAATGTATTTGAATCTGCAGTGAACTCCATTTGCACTCTATTAGGCAGGTACCTAAATGACTCCAATCATTCTGAATCTGATTACATTTTACGTTGTCCTTTATTATTTAATGAGACTTCCAATTCAGCATAATCAAAAACCTTGTCTTTGACATTAGCTGCTGGAGCTTTGCTGTATTCTGCCTTTTCTGAGCAAATTGCTCATACTAAATATCTTGTCAGGTTCAAGAACCTCCTGTCTTCCCAGAAACACTCTCCAGAAAAACAAAGAAGCAAAAAGCAAGTAGAATCCAACCCTAAACAAAAGCAAACTTAGAGGAGACAAGTTTGCCTGATCCAAGTTTCGATTGCCAGAAATGTCATATACTGCAAAATATCTCAGAGTATTACAAAGAGTAATGTATCTTGGAAATGAGCAAACTGAATTCTGATAATATGGGACCAGGTCAGATATTTCTAAAAACCACTGTAAGTATACCCTGCTTTGTGCAGATATATAGAAGGCCTAGGATTAATTAGCAAAGACCTGTTCACTACTGTAGAGATTTAATGTTTCTTTCTCATTCCTCTGGTGACACTCATTGTTCTTATCCTCAGAGCTACCATTTTCATCTAAAATTTTGAAGTGGCAATTGTGAGGCAGGAGAGACAGAGAGGAAGATTTGTAGAGCAAAACGCTTTAATCTTGATGTACCAGGAATTTATGTGAAATTCAAATTCTAAGTATCAAACATTTATGGAAATTAAAACTTGGTTACATTTCAAAGCAAAACTATCTCTATATTATTCAGCTAGTGTACAGTTTTGCATTTCCCCCTTAACTTGAATGCAAACAAACCCTATCCAAACAAGGTTTAGTTAGTTGATGGGGTGAAATATCTAAAAAATAATAACAACAACAAGAAACCCATATATAAGAGATACGTTATCATGTCATTGTCCATCAGCACTACAAACCAGTGTTGCAATGCCTTTTTTTAGCAAATACAACTGGAGAGTTCAATGCATTTAGGATAAATGAGAAGTTTACTAAATATCTAAATTGCTGAAACATGGTCTATTAAATTTTTCCCATAATGACAGGCAAACAAACATTTCCTGACCTTTTTCTCAGACTTCCTCCCCCAGTAAATCTGAGATATTGAAAAGAACCAGAAGTCATCAGAACTGGAGTTAGAGAGATGCCTTCTTTACTCTGCCAAAGACAGCAGGAGCCCACCTGTATCAACAGTGGGTGTATTCATTGGATTGCAGCAACTTTTTCTGAGAAACTGTTCTTGTGTGATTCCAGAGATAAATACACTTTGGGATTTTTTGGTGGGATTTCAGTAGTCCCTGTGTTGTCTTTTTTCCTTTTTTTTTTTTTTTTTTTTTTTTTTTTTCTGTAACATTTTCTGGCTAGAAAATGAGAAATCCTGGAGGTGAGAGTATTTGCACCTTCAAGAAGAGAGTTCAGGGGAAAGGAGTTATGTTCACTTCATGCTTTCCTAGCCTGGAACATTTTCTGGCAACTAGAATTGCCTTAACTGTGTGAGCCAACCCAAAACATGGCAGCCTCCCTCTTATTTCCTCAGTACTTTTCAGTTGTTGAGTTCGTGTGTGTGTGAATTATATTTTTTTTTAATACTTTTTCTTTTCATCACAAAAATATTGATGTATTGAAAACTCTGTGCTAGTGCATCTGTAAATGAAAATAAATTATTATTATTATAGATTATTATTATTTTGTAGGAAATCTGAGCTCAAGTTTCTGTCTTCAAGAGATTTAAACCAGCACTCCTGAGTAAATTGAAACTACCAGAAAGTCTCTGGTCTAGGGAACTTTTTTGGAACTTGCTTTTGTTTTTCTTTCTCTCTCCTCACTCATAAATGGTCAGATGGCTAAGTGTCAAATGACTTAAGTGAGGAATATTAACTAAGAAAATTAAACACCTGCTCACATCCTATGGGCCTTAATGGAACTTAATGCTATGATTTAAGATAGTTATATGTTTGTTTTCATAAATATGCATTAAATTAGAGATATTATTATTATTCATACTTCCAAAATAAGAATATTCACACCTCAAGGGAGAAAGGTCATGTTAGATTTAGCCTCTTCCAATACTAGTTTATTCTGGGGATAGCAAGAGCCCCCACCCCCTTTTGAGGATGAACAGATTGGTTTGCTAATACTGTTGAAATATAAACATAGTTGTTATTATTTTCCTGGATTTCCTCAACTCTATTATAAATGTATGCACAATTATATTGCATATTTTAAAGTTGAAACAATTCCTAAAATGTTTAATTTATCTACTGAAATTATGGAAAGAATGAAGTTGAATAGGTTATATTTAATAATGTATTTCTGAAAAAAAAAAAAACATAATACAGGTACTGAAATATTAGTTAAGTGATGAACGAATTTCACACAGAAACTATCAAGTGATGTTTGAAAGTGAATTTTAACTACTTACCCCAAGCAGCGCTACAGGCTGGGAGATGAGTGGCTGGAAAGCTGCCTGGCAGAGAAGGACCTGGGTGTATTGGTTGATGGTTGGCTGAATAGGAGCCAGCAGTGTGCTCAGGTGGCCAAGAAGGCCAACAGCATCCTGGCTTGTATCAGGAACAGTGTGGCCATCAGGACTAGGGAAGGGATTGTCCCCTTGTACACGGCTCTGGTAAGGCTGCACCTGGAGTCCTGTGTTCAGTTTTGGGCCCCTCACTCCAGGAAGGACATCAAGGTGCTGGAGGGTGTCCAGAGAAGGGCAACGAAGCTGGTGAGGGGTCTGGAGAACAAGTCCTACGAGGAGTGGCTGAGGGAGCTGGGGTTGTTTAGCCTGGAGAAGAGGAGGCTCAGGGGCGACCTTATTGCTCTCTACAGGTACCTTAAAGGAGGCTGTAGAGAGGTAGGGATTGGTCTCTTCTCCTATGTGTCAAGTGATAGGACGAGGGGGAATGGGCTAAAGTTGCACCAGGGGAGGTTTAGTTTAGATATTAGGAAAAATTTCTTTACTGAAAGGGTTGTGAGGCATTGGAACAGGCTGCCCAGGGAAATGGTTGAGTCACCATCCCTGGAGGTATTTAAAAGACATTTGGATGCAGAGCTTAGCGACATGGTCTAGTGGAGGACTTGTTAGTGTTAAGTCATAGGTTGGACTAGGTGATCTTGAAGGTCTCTTCCAACCTAAAAGATTCTGTGATTCTGTGATACTTTAGAAAGTTATAACAACATAGTTTTCTAAACTCTTACATCAAAAGTGCACAAGACCACAGCCTAGTAGCCCATCTGGAGTGCTGTCTTCCCCTCATGCTCACAGAAAGCAAGCAGCAGCGTTGAGCCAATAGAAGTATCTCTGTAATTGTGCTACCAGGCTAAAATAAAAAATGTAATTGTGACCCATTCGCACCTCTTCTGCAACTTTTGTGTTCAGGTGTCAATATGACCTATGGGAAAAAACACCCAGATAAACACAAACCTATCTCTTACTTAACCCATTTGTTACTTGACAGGTAACATCCCTCTCTCTTTATGGTATGTAATATGCAAAGTCATTTTTGTACTCATACAGACTACATTTATCCATTAAATTTGTGAGTTTGTATTTTGGAAATAACTCACTTTCTTTTCACCTAGAATGGACCACAGAGTTGAAGACTAGTTTAAAACAACTTGAAAATATCAAAGCTGTTTTCAGGTTTCATAAAAGAGGGGCACTTTACCTTATTCTGTTGACAAAGGAAGGGAATTGGAAAACAATGATTTTTCAATTTCTCCCTCTCTTTTTTTCTTGGGGGGGGGGAAGGGGGGAAGGGGAGGACGGGAATAAACACAACAAAGGTAAAAAAAAAATCTGAAAAACAGAAGCTAAAAAAAATACAGAAAAAAAGCCAATCTAACCAGTTAGTAGCAGTATGGCTTAGGAAAGACTCACATAAATCTAAGACTGGCAGTAGTGGTAGTTCTTCGAACAAAATTGCTGACATTCTGTCATTTAGTCTGGTTTCATTTTTTTCAACCTTTGATCTTATCCAGTTGTGCTTGGAGAGAGCCTCAGATGCCCAGTGCTGTCATCTAGCTCACAAGCAGTTAATGCTGTGATGGCTGATCCAGAGGACATGAAGGCAGGTATATGAGGCTGCCTCACCCATGCTCTGAGAGGGATTTTGTACATTCTGAGTACATAAGCAGAAGCTGGTGCCCAAGAAAATAAATCAGCTCTTATTGGTACATTTGACTACCTGTTAGGTATTTTATCTGTGAAATTTAGGTGGGATAGACAAAGCCAGCATCAATAACAGCTTATTTTTGTAGAGAAGATCCCATAGGATATATTTGAACAAAGAGCACTGACTTCTCTTAGTACCACATATTCATATTTTGCCAGCTTTTATGTTCAGCACCTCCGTAATGTCTTAAGGAGATGCATGCTGGAAGGAAACTCGGGTTCTGATTTCATTAGTAACCTGATGTAACCCACATCAATTATAGCCAATACACTTGCAGTTAAATCAATTGCACTAGATGATAGCTCGGATAACTGCCAGTGTTCTGAGACTTAAATCAGACAACGCTGCAGCATTCATCCATGCTATTTGTTTAAGGAAGTATCTTCTACACAAGAACATTTTTCATACTTATATTCTTTTTCTTTTACCTTTATTTTTTTTTTCTTTTCAGTAGAGGTGCAAACTTGTCTATAGCAAAGTAAAGAAAACTGATGACAACACTCTTGAAATAGTATATGGACTTTAATAGCTCCCAACTCCTTTTTTTTTGTTGTTGTTGTTGTTTGTTTTTTGTTTTGTTAAAACTTATGTAAGTCATTTGTAGGAGAGTTTAACATCAGAGAAATCTTACAAAAGCTTTAGCTGCTTTGAGTCCTCTAGCTGTGTTTCTTAGAGTGGTTAGCCATATGTACATTACAAAAGAAACATGCATTCTTCCCACGTGCAGTCCCTCTTATTTGTGCACTGGAGCTGAGGCACAACAGGAATTGTTAAGTTGATGCATACTACATATATCTTCCTGTCCCCTACTCCACCCCATCCTGCTCCACCCCCTTCCCCATGCTTATTTTTTAATGTTGTATGCTGTAGGCCATCAGAGATGCTTGGTTAGTATTTAGAAGCTGCACCCTGACCATGTGAGCTGAAAGCTAATAACAGACAGATACCATTAAACACAACCTCACAGAGCTCATCCTGTTGCAGAACACAACTGTATGTGAGATTGGAATAGAGGCACATCTTGTCCCACTTAATTTGTAATCACAGAAACAAGAAATTGCTTCTCATTAAAATTTTAAGGTTAACAATAAAAGAACATCAAGAAAAAAAAAACATATATAATGAAATCTCACCGCTGGAGTTGAATATAACACCATACAATTCAACGCTATACTTAGACATACTTTGCTTCACACAATGTAGATTTGTAATGCATTATCAACCTGCTTTTACGTGTTTTGATGTTTATGATAATGTTGCCAATTTACAACTGCCCAATAACGTGACAGTTTTCTAGAATCTTTTGTCAAATCCTACTATACCATACATTTTCCTTCTCACCAAACAAACAAAAACTTCTCCACTTCTCCCTTGCAGAATTGACACACTTTCTAGTTTACTCAAGCTTACTAACCTATGACATTCTTCTTCCTATGCTCAAGTAAAACTAACAAACTCTTCTATATACTATTCTCCTTTCAAAAGGAGCCCAAAACTTGTTCCTTTAAAAGATAATCACATACTTCTTGCCAAAATATTTCCATTATAGAAGCTGTAAAACAGAGCACACAAAAAGCAATGAATATTTCTTTCCAGAAATGGAAAAAAATATGACATCAATTTGGCACAAGTGTAACAGAAGTTTGTTTTTGTTTTGTCTCAAAAGTAAAGACCAGTTGTTTTCTCTCATACTGTTAATTAAAAACCAACCAAACAAACAAAAAACAATGTTGCCTGAGATATTGAAGCTGAAATTTTGTATCTAAAACTTTGTGCATATTTATTTGTAGGTTTGTTTGTTTGTTTGTTTTAAAATGTTAAAATCACCTGTGGATGATAAATCGAAAAATCACTTGTAGCCAATATATACTTAATGCAGTTACAAAAGATCAGATGAGAAAAAAATGTGGAAAACAACAATAGAGCAAAAATGATGAGAACCTTAAGACTAATAATGTTTTCTTTCATTTTTTTAAAATTTTGAAGAAGCTATTCTTTTCTTTTTCTTTTCCTTTGTCTCAGTGCAAAGATCTACAGGAAGTCAGGGCACAGTTATGATGTGTACACACCCTAACTGAGGAAGACTAATTTTTTCTTGCCAGAAATACTTTTTCATTATACCAATCTATTTTGTGCTTTCTTGGGCTACGCAAAATAGAATTGTTCCTGTGTTTATGGACCCTTTAGTGATTAATAACATAGCCCCAGCTGTCAGTTAGGCACTACAGTTAGCAGCAACAGTAGATGTCCAGATTTAGGGATTTAATTTATCCGCGTGAACAAGGTTTATCAAATCCTCCAAAAACGTTTCCTCTCTCTTGGAAATAAGATGGTGGGATGAGAGAAGAAACATCTGCTGCATTTAAAAACAGCTTGTTGGTTGATACCATCAGTGAAGCCAGCCCTGCAGTTAATCAGCTCTGCCCTCACCAACAGATGTCACTGCAAGCAAAAGGAATTAATTAGTGAGGTTATTGGGCTCAAGGAGTGACAGAACTCTCTGAAATCCAAATGTGAAAGAACCTCTCTTTCAGAGCATATGCTTATGTCTCAGTTCCTCTGCCACAAGCTGAGAATTAGCAGCAGGCAGATTGGTAAAAAAACAACAACAAAAAAAAAGTGTTCAAACTTAAAGCCATGTGAACAACTAAAATACATCAAAGCAAAATGCAGTACTCTGCTTTTAATTTTATGAATGATTTAACTGAGAAAACAAAATCTGTTCATTCATTGTGAGTATTTCCTCAAGGCACATTCAGGAAAGTAGACATTCCCAGCCACCTGATTCTGTTGGTAAAGATGGGAAAATGAAAGTGTTTGTGTAGCAGTTACTAAGCAATTCTATAGTTTTTTGTTGTTGTTGTTGTTTTGTTTTGTTTTTCTGCCTGCAAACATACATACAAGGCATACAAAACCGGCATGAAAATTATTAAAGCTGCAAAGTAAAGACATTAACTGTTAAAGACTCTCACATTTCAGATTATTCATGTACAATCTCCATTTCCCATTTTTGTATGCATCCTCTTGTATAATCTTTAATTACATAATCGTATTGATCATATGGTTGTTTTGTGTTTCAAAGGCAGCCTTAGATTAGTGTTTAGGTTTTTTAAGAAATACAAACTGGGAGTGAAAATAAAGAAAAAAGAATTCTATCAGGAAGAATCATTTTGACTCCCATGTCAGCAGTCTGAAACCCTTTAGATTTGATGCAAATCACAACCTTCTCCTGTTTACACTAACACCAGTACTGGCAGTAAGTGTAATCTAGGTCCCAGGAGGCTTGATACACATTTTCCGTAACTACTTGAGAGCAGTACAAAAATAAATCTGTGGATTTTGGGAGCTTATCCAAAACTTTGAGGATAGAAACCTTTTGTCATAGCACAAATTCTGCCCTGGCTCCTCACAGCTTGTTACCCTTATCCTCCCCTTGCCTCCTTGCAATACCTCCTCTCAGGTCTCCTATTTCTTCCTCAGTCTGCTTTCATGTCGTTCCCATTTGTAAGGCTTGCTTTCTCACTCTGTTCCTCTTTGTGGTTTCCCACTTTGCTCTTCTACTTGTTAGGAAAGAGGACTGTGAAGATTTTTTTCCTGCTCACAATTAATCTGTCTTGGCTGCCAGTTGGAAGAATTGCAAGGTTGTCTTGCTAAGCCCTCAGTGCCCTATGTTGGCACAGCTTTGCTGCAGCAGGAATCTCTGGCAAATTTAGCTGCCAACATCTAACAAACCTCTGCTGAGCACTTGCAATTTGAGGTTTGTTACTTGCAAAGCTTTGCAACTCTGCTGACATTTAGCTATTTTTCTTTTTTTCTTTTTCCAGAGAAAACCAGCTCCAAAATGTCAGTCCTTTGCTTGAAAACACGAGAATGCTACAGACTTTTCATGAAAGCAATAATGAAGACTCGTGAACAAAATAATTTTTTACCTCTCTCATCTGATTTGAGATTCTGCTCTTTATGGAGAATGCTTTCAAAAGACAGTCATCGATTATGGAATACTTTGGTCCAGGCTTAGTAAAAATATGGTGTTGTATGGCATATAAATGATGTCACTACACATGCTATATACAATGTGCTAAAAAGGTCGTTCTTAAAACTTGGAACCAAAATGTGACTGCTTCGTGAACTGCTGGCTTTCAGAAACCAAAAAGACTACATTAGTTCCCACTGCATTTGTGACACTTTTTAAAATCTCTATACTTTTGAAAATATGATCACAACCACCAAATAGTTAAGCACATGTTTCACTCAGACAGGAATGTTTTGGTTTAATGGGACTGCCTATGCACACAGAATAGTGTGTGAAATCCTGCACCAAGTCCAGAGACCAATTTTAAAAAACTTGACCCACCTACATCAAACCTTGCTTATGTGCATTTTCATGTACATTTTCTGCAATAATTGCTTTGTTTGGGATACTGTAAAAGATCTTTTATTTACCCGACGGCTGTTTTGTATCTTGTGATATGACAAACTAATTCAAAAGGAAGGGGCAACCTCAGTTTCACAGTCCTATATATTTCCCATATTGGAAGGTTTTGATATGAAGCTGGATGATTATTTCCCTCTTTGATTTTTTTTTTTATTCATTTACTTCTCTTTCTCTCTCAATCCTCTTTCCCATTGCATTTTTCCTCTCAGCTGACAGCTAAAAGTCAGTCTAAAACAAGGCAGTGCTTAGCCTCTGCTTTCTCCTTTCTTGCCTGTTTTTGTTTGTCATTGAAGATACATAGAAAAAAAATCAATATTTCAGCTAGCCCTCAGGAATATATACATTTACTGGTACCTTTTAGCATGCCATTTTTTCCTCATATCAGAAAACATAAAGTAGTAATTCAGCAAAAAGAAAATTATCTTGCTATTATAGAAACAGAAAGAAATAATTTAAACAAAGGTCTGTACCCTTTTCAAAGCATGTGAGTTTGTTGTATAAAAAAAAAAGGTCTCTCCTCCCCCGTGTATAGAGTGAGGAAGTGCATCTACAAGTAGTAGATGGAAATCAGCAGTACAAACAAGCTCGTAGTTTTCCTAGAGTTCAAAGGAAATGATCATACATCAAAGATTCCAGCCACTTTGAAAGATCCATAAAAATATATAATCAGTCAGCCACCAGCAGAGCTTTAGCCAAATATCTTTGTTCTCCCATGGAGGTGGGGAAATGCTGCATTTGTTTCAACATATTTGCTTTCCATTTAACGTGGGAAATCTGGCTGTTTTCCACAGAGGTCAACATTTTCAAAGGTTTGGGGCTGATGTTAGCAGTTTGGGTGGCTACACATCTTTCGTCTTTGGTGGCTGGGGTGGATTGGATTTTTACCCCTCTGGGCTGAGCACATTTTCAGTGTGGCATGTTAGTGGTAGAAACACTATTCTATTGCCTAATGAGATTCTAAGCTTCACCAGATCAAAATACCCTTCCTACCTCACTTCAGAGCTTGTGCAGGAGAAAGGAAGTGAGGAAGGGTATTGCCCCAGCTCAGCACTAAACCTCACTGCATTAAAAAGAGATTAGACACTGTGGGGAAAATCAAGACCTACAATTTATAGGTAGGATGGAAAAGGCTGCAGTTGCTCAGGGTTCAAAACAGTATCAGTAATCCTAATACAAACTAATTAACAGGCAGAATGAAGATGAAGTGATACAAGATACATTCTACATACTACATTATTGTCGAAGTTCTGATATTCTAAACTGTTACTTACATCCTTCATTTTAAACAGTCCCTCTGATGTCAGATGTGAGGGACCATTAAAGTTACAGCTTGAAGAGCATGGGAGTTAACCAAGAAAACTGATGTTCATTTTAATTTCACACAGACATCAATTTTTATCTCATCTGGAGCACATGCTAGTCAAGCACATGTTGGCCTTGAATGCTGTCTTAGGTACTATTAGTACATATCACATTATACATGTTATTGGATTCATATTTGGAGCATATTATATATGTGCTATGTACAAATTTTTAAAAATAAAGGAATCTGGACTGGCAAGAAAGGTCAGTTATTTCTCACCAAACTTCTGCCTCACCATAATCTAGGTGGAATTTTCTTCCCTTTTCAGCACTAGGAAATAACTCAAACTCACCTAGATTCACATGAATCCCTAAATTATAGTTATAACATTTTTATGACTGAAATAATCACATCTGGCATTTTTTTTACTAAATAATGTCTCACAACACCATTATGGTTTACAACCAGAAAAGGAAAGAAAAGCAATACAGGATGTATTAACCTCTATTCATATGAGAAACAGAGTTGACTTTTCCGACCTCCATGAACAGAAAGAATTGCAAATGTCCAGTTTCTTTATGTGAATTTACCATATCTAGTAACACCAGCTGTTTGTCACTATTTACACATACAATATGCAGTGAAGGGTCCCTCCAAAAAAATCAATAGCCATTATCATTGTTATTTACCATCATCATAATCCATCATCTGCTGTTGTTTCACACCACATTTTCCATGCCAAGTGTGGGTGTGCATTACTGGGTTGATGAATAGCTGAAAATTGCCATGACAGGATTGCTGAGTTTCTGCTGGCTGGCGCAGTAAAACCTTGAATGATTCTTTATAGCAAGATGCATTAATATGTGCTGCAAAGCTCAGCTTTCAGTTGAGAGTTTCCCAATTTTGATATGTTCTTGTTGTAAAACACTAGTATATTTAGCCTGCAGATATAGTAAAAGAAGAGTTTATACTATAAATAACATTTTGGAATAGAGTAGTAACATCTTACTGTGAGAAGAATGACTGTATTTAGCACTTTGGTTTGTTGATTATGACAAAAGACAGTAAGACAGAAAGATTATACAAGATAATACCTCTGGACTGATTAAGAAAGAAAAAAAAAAAAAAAGAATTTCAGGACACTCTTTAGCCTTATCTTAACCCTTCATTTGCATGGTTGCCTTTAGGAATGCTGTTAAATAATTCTACTGGCATATGCCTATAACCAGGAAATTGCTTGCAAACCTCTTCTGTATGGAGAATCTTGCAGAGGTTTCTGATGGCTTGCTATATCCACAGCTGTATGGGCTAGATCTCCTAAGAAAAATAATAGCCATATTTTTTTTTCTGTTGTCTTAGTCAGTTATCTCTTATTATTCCATGAAATATTTAAGTTGTTTTTAGGTATATGTATTTCAAATTGGTATCTGAAAACCAGACAGGGAGATCTGCATCCCCAGAGTTGCCCAGGTTATTCTGAAAATGCTTTCTCATTGAAAATTAAAATTCTTTAAACATTAATATTTTCATCACTTGACATCCTACTTTTTTTCCCTGGCTCCAACAGTTAAACACCCAGTCGTGCCCAAGCCTAGTTATGACAAGGCTAGGTACCTGCATACAACTGATTTATCTAGTGCAGAGATGAGACAGAGTGCCAAAATGATAAACCAACAAAACAGTCCAATTTGAACACATTCTTCTGGCAGAGGACAATGTCGATTTTTAAAGAAAATACGCCTGGGCACAGTAGGTGTCTGTGTTCTGGAAACGTTATACCTAAGCAGTAAGACTGTATAGCTGAAAAGCTGAAGGCCTGTTACACCTTCTCTTCATCTTAAGGTTCAAACTCAGCCTTCCACTTTGGGAGCTCCCTAAACACCAGCCAACCTGCTGAGACCCAAGCTTTACCCTGAATCAGGCCCTGAGATGGGTAGAGAGATTGCTGGGGAGCAACACGCTGGACAGGAAATCTGCCAGGTATTGTGAGCAGTTACACCTCCTATGTTTTCAGTTGCCTACCTTCTCCTGCGCTGTTCCCCTGCTTGGCATCTAGATGTTTCCTATAGCACCTCTGAAACTCGTAACCTTCCCCATGCACTATATAGGGCTATGACACATAACACAGCAAGAGAAAATTCTGGGGGAACATTCTGGGGAACACAGTATATATTACGTGGGTGGGATGAGATTGATAAGGAAGAAAGGGTTCAGGTTGTGTGAGTGCTGCTCTGGTAAAAGAAGAAATGACTTAAAACACACAAGCACACTCATTTCAATTGAATGAGAATTGGAAGAAAATAACTTCTATACATGTGCTTGAGTTTGCATAGGGGCTTAAATGCTTTCTTGATTGAGGACATAAATTACAGCCAGGTTCATGAATAGAAAGATGTAGTGAGATTCCTACCTCACCTAAACCAAAAAGAAACACTTTGAAGTTTCCAAGAAATACATTACAGCAAAAAGACATATATGCTAACTAACTTGCTACAGTTTACTGTATTAATCAGGATACAAAATTGCTTTTGAGAGAACACAAACAAGAAAAATAACATGTGGAGCAATTGCATAAAGACAATGGCAGCAGTGTTCAGTTTTCAGTATGCTCTCATTACAGTAAGTATGACATTTCTTTAATACATAAAGCAGGTCACATTCAGGAGTTCATGACTGTTTTCTGGGAAATGCTAACTTTTTCAAAAACATTTGTAACTGTGACTGTAGGTGCACAGACTGGCTTGAGTCCTTAATATGTGCTTTAACAAAATATTGTTGAAACTTAGAGCTGATCAGCATCTTTGTCATCATAAATGGAGTAAGTAATGACTGACTGACTAACTATAATAAATAAAACACAGTTTAATATCTATGATAATCTAATCTATGGTAGTCAGTTTTCACAACAGAGCAGGTTCAGTGCAGCCCAAGTATATATTTTCTGTTACTTGTGAAGGTATTGAATGAAGATGTGAATTTTTCCTGCTACTTAACATATATTGTTAATATAAATTGTACTAACATATTGAGATGAGAAAATTGATTTTTGTTATTTTTAGGTGACAGATGCATTTGTGCTGAAATGTACACTGTAACACAAGACACTGGGTGACCTATGCATCCGTGGCTCTCATTTTCTTCATTAAGATTTCCAAATATGAAATTATAATGAAGTTTCAGTTAGAGGGCATATGAATTGGGAATAATAATTAGGATAATTAATTGAACCTTAACTGTGAGTATAAAACCAGCATGCTTAAATCAGATCTGAATTTAGGTTTGTGTTATAGTCTGCCAACCATTTCCGCAAAGGTCCTAAGCTTCTAAGCTCTTGTGCCACCAGCTTGGACTCAGATCCTCTTCCTCAGAACAGAGTGCCTACATGCAGTCCCTGCCCAAGTTTCTTTTCAAAAGAGACTGAGATAAAGAAGAGGACAACAGGTCCCCAAACCTTTGTCTAGCAGGTAGCCAGTAAGTGCCAGCTGGGGCCCTGTGCAGCCCCCTGCAGCACATACTCTGACTCACTGTGTAGTGGGGAGACTGAGCAACCCAGGTCTGTGGGCAGCGTGGGCAGCTCATGGGAGGTCCTGCTTCCCCTTCTTGTCTCACCTCTATTCCAGCTCTCATCACATGCTTCTCAGGAGTTTTTCTCTAGGTATATCTGAGCTGTTCTTAGAGCTTGTTTAAATTTAACAGAAATGCAGGGTGCCACCAGTACAAGGAGCAGCACACTGCCAATTGTACTCTGCTTCTCTAGTGGTTTCATCCAACTTGACTTTTCATTGGTAAGGGAGGAAGAGGACTTTTAGTGCAGCTGCTGACACAGGTCTTGTCTGAATAAGTATCTACTAGCTGAAACCTGTATGTTCTCATGTTGCAATTTGGATCACACATGCATTACAAACATAAACTGGATTCAGAAGAAAGTATCTAACTAGCACAAAGACTGACATTTAAATTCTTACCTATGATCAAATAAATAAATAAATAAATACGTAAAAATCTATTGTACACTGATGTCCTACAGAACCATTGTAAAACAAAATCTAAACATAAAAATAAATTCTGTTTATATACAAAGTGGTACTCTGTATCTTAATTGGTCTCAGATGTGGTTTATTGACAATTACTGTTAATGCTTGGCTATGTAGCTCTTTGAACAAGTGAAAATGTAGAAGGGTCTGCTATATTTCAGAATGAAGCTAATCTGAAGGTTATATGTGAAAGTCTTAAATATATTTTCTTGTCAAAACTGACTGGTAGCTTGACATAATGAACTATCTCATTGATGGCTGAAAATACATCAACCTCTCTAGGGTTACTGTGTTTATCCAAAGGGATGATTCTAATGCAGTCATAGAAGAAGAAACTGTAATGTCTGCTAAAATCTTCACTAATTTTGTTCACAGGCTAGAAAATCTAATTCAGAACATTTATTTTACAGTATGTTTAATTTCTGCTTTTGCAGGTTACACTGGACATTCAGTTTACTTACCTGTATTTACAAACAAAGCTTGTGAGATGAATGGGAAAGGAAACAAAGGACCATTAAGCATTCTTTCTTTTTTGAGCTGAATGGCTCATCTTTTATGGACAGTCAAAGAAGGGAAATTAGAAGATGCTGGCAACTTAACAAATGAACATAAAGATAGTTTCTCTTGGAAAGGGGCAGCATGAAAACTTTGCAAGTATCAACAACTCAAATAATTGAGCTTCCCCTGAGTGTTTTCCTTCATTCCTTCTGCTAAGCCCATTTGAAAGAAACATTATTTTCAGTCACATTGAAAATTTTTAACTTCAATATCGCTGTGTTATGTTTCATGAAGCATTCTATGCCTTTTATTCCTAACTTGCACACGAAGATTACTGAATTGGACAACTTCTTCATCAGTTATTGTCAGCTATCTCTACAAAATGGACATTTTTACTGATTATTTCTCATTAGAATGAATATAAGTTTAGGGTTCTGGGTGCCTGGGAAAAAGACATTGCATGTTTCACAGAAAATAGAAGTTGAAAAAAAAAAAAAAAAAAACACCTTTATCCACAAAATAAAAAAGATAGAGAAGGACAAAGTTCAAACTAATGAATAAATTACTGTTGTGGTTTAACCTGGAAGACAGCTAAGCACTGCACAGCCATTTGCTCCCCAGCCCAGCACCAGCAACTGGTGTGCCAAGAGAACTTATGCTTCAGTACCAACCAATTCCAAAGCAGCTCAAACTCCTCATAAACCGCCAGTATCTCTTTTTCAGTTGGAGTACAGCAGGCCTTATATCCTCTGTATTCCTCATTCTACAATCCTAGAGTCAACCTTGAGTATCCCCTGATGTTTTCTGACAGAGGCTCCAAGTGGTGCCATTCTCCCTGGCTGCTTTGTAGAGCACCTTTTTTATATCTTGTCCTGCCTCGACTGGCCCAAGTACTACTGCATGAACTGTCTCCTGTTTGATTTGTTCAAAGGCTTGCCATTGCTCCCATTTGAAATCATCCTTCCTCTGGGTCACTTGATAGAGAGGGCTTATAATCAGCCTGTAATTTAGAATGTACACTCCAAAAATATACAACACCTAAGAAAGCTTGTGCTTCCTTCTTGCTTGTTGGTAGAGACATAGCTGTTATTTTGTTGATCACATCAATTGGGATATGATGACATCCATCTTGCCATCTTACTCTTAAAAACTAGGTTTCCTGTGCAGGTCTTTAACCTTACTTTTTTTTTTTT